>OMNN01040981.1:0-11239 GCA_900302755.1 Chromis chromis
GTCGTCTGCAAACTTAACGATGAGATTGTTCTTGTGCTGAGCTCTGCAGTCGGAGGTCATCAGTGTGTACAGCAGTGGGCTGAGCACACATCCCTGGGGCGTGCCGGTGTTCAGGATGATGGTGGAAGACGAGATGTTATTAATTCTGACACTCTGTGGCCTCCCAGTCAAGAAGTCCAGGACCCAGTTGCACAGTGGCGAGGGGGCTCCTAGTTCAGCCAGCTTGGACACCAGTTTCTGCGGGATGATGGTGTTGAACGCAGAACTGAAGTCCAGAAACAGCAGCCTCACATAGAGTCTTGTTCTCCGTGTGAGAGAGGGCCTGGTGCACCACGGTGGAGATGGCGTCAGCTGTGGACCGGTTCCACCTGTACGCGTACTGGTGCGAGTCCGCAGCCACGTCGATGGTCAGCTTCAGGCGCCTCATCACCAGCCTCTCCAAGCACTTTGTGGTGACAGGGGTGAGTGCAATTGGCCGGTAGTCATTGAGGCATGATGGTACAGAGATCTTTGGCACAGGGATGATTTTTGATGTCTTGAGGCATGGCGGAACTCTGGCCTGGGACAGAGAGATGTTGAATATGTCTGCCAGAACCTCAGACAGCTGGTGTGCACAGTCTTTCAGAACCCTGCCTGGTAGACCATCAGGGCCTGGGGCCTTCCGGGGGTTGATGCTCAGCAGGACTTTTCTCACCTCTGCCGTTGTTATGTTATGACTGTGGGCTCATCAGAGGAGGGGGTGAGTCGGGAGGGAGTAGTGGTGTTGGAGGCCTCGAAGCGGGCATAGAAGTCATTCAGGGTGTCAGGGAGCGCTGGGTCTGCAGAGCACTGTGCTACACTTCTTGTAGTCAGTGATGCATCTGATGCCCTTCCACATGCTCCGTGGGTCATTGGATTTAAGATGCCTTGGATCTTGAGAGCATATGTGGACTTAGCCCTCTTTATTTCCACTGTAAGGTTCTTTCTGGCTGCTTTGAGTGCTGCTGCATCACCGTCCTTGAACGCAGCATCACGGATTTTCAGCAGAGAGCGAACCTTTGCAGTCATCCAGGGTTTCTGGTTTGGCCTGATGGTGATGGTCTTAGAGGTGGTCACATTGTCCATGCAGCTCCAGATGTAGCCATGAACAGCTGATGTGTACTCTTCCAAGTCCACACTGCTCCCTGTTGTTGCAGCCTCACGGAATATCTGCCAGTCTGTGGTCTCAAAGCAGTCCTGAAGCATGGACACAGCTCCATCTGGCCACACAGAGATGGTCTTTGTTATAATGTCCCTGCTTCTAGACACTGGACTGTAGGCAGGAACCATGAGGAGTGAGATGTGGTCTGAGCGCCCAGGTGGGGCGTGGCGCTGCTCTGTACGCTCCACGTATGTTGGTAAACACTTTGTCCAGAGTGTTTTCCCCCCGTGTGGCATGTTAACATGCTGGTGGAACATCGGCAAAATGTCCTGCAGGTTCACATGGTTGAAGTCCCCCGCTACCACATACAACGCTTCTGGATGTTTATTTTGAAGTGAGCCGATGCTGTTGTGTAGCTCCTTCAGTGCGTCGTTAGCGTTAGCTCGTGGGGGGACATAGACGGCCACAATAAACACTGCTGTAAATTCCCGTGGCAGATAATGGGGACGGCATTTCACCATCAAGTGTTCCACAGCCTCTGAGCAGTGTCTTTCCACCTCACAACAGTTCGTGCACCAACCCTTGTTGATGAAGATGCAAAGTCCCCCTCCTCTGGTTTTACCGGAGAGCTGTTGGTCTCTGTCCGAACGAAACAGTAGCCGCTCGTGGAGCTCGAAAACGGAGTCTGGCATGTTGTTGTTGAGCCACGTCTCCGTCAGGACATAAACGCTGCACTTCGCATCTCCTGCTGGTTCAGCCTCAGACGTAGCAAGTCCATTTTATTATCCAGCGCCCGAACGTTGGATAAAAAGAGTGATGGGATAGCCGGCCTTCCAGCGTTACTCCTAAGCCTGGTTAGTAGACCGGCCCGTTTGCCTCTCTTTTGTTTACGTTCGCACCGCTTCCTCTTTGATCCAGGCCAGCTCCAACTGCTGCTTGTTCTCAGGATCTTTAATCTGCCGAGTGTTGCCTTGAGATCCAGGTGAATCTGGACGTGAAGGCTGTTGTTAAGCTCAAGCAGTTCTTTTGAGCTGTATTTTATTACCGCTGTGCCAACAAAATCATTAATAACACTAAAACTATTTAAGCTAACACCGAGAGCTAGAGAAGCCGCTGCATTGTTATGCGCCGCCATATATAGAGTGGTTATGGAGAGTAATCTGTCTTATGATTGTTGTTAACTGCTTTCCTTGATCTCACTAAACTACTGGCTGACTGATGGGTTAATCTTCTGACTTGATGACTTTATAAGCACAAACTGGATTCTGTGTTGATGGGAATGTGAGCCAGAGTGGATGAACTGCTGAGTGAATGAATTAATTGGCCGTTTAATGGACGGATCAAGAGATGGCTCGCTAACCAGAGCGATGACTCGGATGGATTGCTTACTGACTTATTGATGGACAGTCAGGGTTGCAACAAAAGCCAGATTCACCCACATTAACTCATCACCGCATTGCTATGAGGGGTCAGCTGGTGTGTTTCTGACCGCAGAGGGATTTGGTTGCTTTTGGCAAGATGGGGGAGCGAATTTGAGAACTGTATTGCTTTAAGTATAGGCTGAGGAGCCAAATTGGGCCTTTTCTGTCTGTATCTGGTAGGTCCCCATGACAAAACTAATAACATGTTCTAGTGAGAAATGGCTTTTGATCTCTTTCCTCGGGGAAGGGGTTTAATAAACTTCCCACTGAGGCTGTAGGGGAACCGTAATGGCAAATAAAGCAACATAATAATACACAGTCCTTCCTGGACGAGTTCATCGAGTCACTGGGTCCATCTTTCACCACA
This sequence comes from Chromis chromis, assembly GCA_900302755.1. Lineage (NCBI taxonomy): Eukaryota > Metazoa > Chordata > Actinopteri > Pomacentridae > Chromis > Chromis chromis. The sequence continues at coordinate 2,909 of OMNN01040981.1, forward strand.
GTTAATGGAGACAACTATTCTGACCAAAGCCTGCCTGGTTGATTGAGTCATTGACTGGCACAGTGACTGACCAGGTTGCTGGCTGACAGGTTTATTGACTGACTGGCTGGCTGATTCCTGTCCGCCTGCCACTTGGCTGATTGGTTTCTGCCCCAACTTTTTTCTTCCTTGACCTAATGAGAAGCTGCATGGTGGTACGATCACTGTGTCGTCTTTTGCCATTATCCAAATTTTCTGCCACCTCACCACTTGACTGGGTCAGTGGGGCTGTCGCTTACCACATTTCGGGCGTTCTGCCTGACCGAGCCTGGTGACTCCTCGCCTGGGTGGCTTTCTCTGGCAGAACAGCCACTTTCTTGACTGACTGAATGGATGAGTAAAGGGGTCAATGAGTGGTTGCTTCAGAATAAGAGCAAAATCCTCTCATCACCACAGAATGCAGCGGACTCTTTGGGTATTAATCACATAAGAGACAAGCTGCCTTGTTTGCTGACTGAATCCCCACAATGACTGTTTGAGTGGTCCATCTTTGCCCACTTTTTATAGGCCTGACTATATTGACTGACTGACTGACTGACTGACTGAGCTGACCAGTTGGCCGACCTCTCTGAAATGGCAGAGCACACTGAATGACTGGTTGCCTGTGCGGCTGGCCGGCTGACTTCTCTGACCACAGTGACTGATCATTGGCCAGAACCGAGCTGATTTTCTGGTTCCAGCGGGTGAGTCAGCCTCCAGCTAAACCCATTCACCTCTGGCGGCTTGCGGGCAAAGACTGGCTTCAATTTGGCGACTGGAACCTGGGAAATTCAAACATTTCACTTCTAAACAATAGGCTGAACTTGCTGAGGTGTGTGTGTGTGGAAGCTGGTAAAGCAGCCTGCCAAAACTTAAATACGCTGGCATGTGCCTGCTCCACATTCCCCACCCAGAGATCCAGTTGGCAGTTTGTGATTTATTTAATCTGTGTTTAACCAGGGTGCTGTTATTAAGTACCATTGACAAAAAACTAATTTGGAGGCTTGACCGAAAAGGCAATAACTAGCTGATGCTTGAACAGGGGGGGGAAAGCATGAAGAGGAGAATCGGTCTGAGTTGATAAATGAATGCAGCTTTTCTTAAATTACATCGGGAGAAAAACATTTCGGCGTGTGTGTGTGAGTATTAAAGTCATTCCCCAGTTAACAACCCGGCATGTGTGGCGTGTGTGGCTGGTGGTGTTTACTGCAGGCTTTCCTTGGGCTGAGTGTGGGTTGATTTTGTGCGTATGTGTGTGTGTGTGTGTCATGCATGTGTCTTTGTTGTTCCCCACATGGATGTCATGTGTCATGTGAGTAAACCCAAGAGCCATGTGTGGGAGTCTGGACCGTGTGTGTTTAGGCGCCTGTGCTTTGTGGATGCACTGCTCATGTATGTATGTGTGTGATACGTGTGAGTAACCCCCTTTGGGTATTTTCTCATAAACACTGATGCACCCCACATGGGAATATCATCCACCTCTTCTCTCTCTGCTAACTCCCTCTCTTATTCAGACACACATTCACTCCACTTAACTCTCTTTCTTTAAAGGAAGGACTGCAGCTTCCATCCAGTTGCAGTAGTTCCTCTGTGGTATGGCAGATCAAAGCCCTTTGCCTTCTGCACTGTGGGTTCAGCAACATCTGGACCATGCTGTCCGCCTTTTACCAATCTACCATCTGCCAGCTTCACTTGACTGATGTGTGTGTATGTGTGTGTGAGACGGAAATAGTGTGAGACAGTAGATGGATAATTAAGTTCTTCCACTGATCCCTTCTGTGTTTGTGCATGCACTCTCAATTAGCCTGCTTTGTCACAGTTGATGTCCTTTTCTTTGTTTCTTCTTCCTCCTCTCCCTCTCTGGGTCTTGGTGCCATGCTCAGAGATACTTCAGCAGTGTTGTTGTAAGTGCTAGTTTAATATATTTGTCTCTCCATCTTTCCGACCCCCCAGCCGGCATCTTCAGCCTGGTTTGGTGAGGCCATTGGCTTTAACAGTCACATTAGGGATCCTGGTGCACCTAGGCTGGCCACTTAAACCCAACTGCCTCCAGGAGAGTAAACACTGTTTACTGCAGCTCTGTCTCCCAGCGGAGGCCCAAGGCCCAGGCTTCACATAAAATATTACTCATTGAGATGGATGGATGGAGGGAGGAATATAAAAAAAGGAAGATAAACCAACAGATGAATAGATGGAGACTGATAGACATGGGCATTTTCTCCATCTGTTTTGAACACTAAGACAGAAGTGTATCTGATAATGTTACTTCCTCGCCTTTATCTAAATAACAGTGACTTCATGATCTGATTTGTTTGTCAGCAGAGACTCTGTGTAAAGCACAATTTGTTGGAAATATTGTTCAAATGCTGTAAGGGTTTTCCTGCAGGTGTTTTTCCTTTAGCACCAGAGTGAAACAAAAACCTAAATGTTGTAGTCTGTTACTTAAAGATCCTATTATATGTAAGTCTCGCATGCCTTTCTCAAAATTCTCAAAACACTGTAAAGTCAAGGGTTCATTTCACCATGACTGTGTACTCTCTGGTTTTACTTCTGTTCTGAATGGTCTATTTGAATGTCTGTAGCTTTTTAATGCAGCTGAGTTGCGGCTGTCCATGCCCCCTTCAGGAAGAAAACTCTCTGTGTCTGTAATTGCATGGCAGCCGACACAGACGTAAACTTTCTATCGCGGACTTTCTATCGCTTCTAACTTTCTCTCTCTTTTGCATGGAAATATTGCTGAATTCACAGCACAGCTTTTGTTTCTAACGCATGTGTACAGTGAGTTTGTCAGACAAAATTGTTACAAACAAAAAAACAACGTTATAAAATCAGTAGTTTAGACAGAGTGCAGCTTGGCTTAACATCGGCTCACAACGGAAACAGAAAAATATGTAAATGAGACCAACTTCATTGGAGATTCAGCTGTATCAAAATGCAGTATATGTGAGCACAGAGAGCAGGAGAGAAGTAAACAGATGTAAACAGTGGCTGAGTTCTGGTTGCAGCACAACAAGCAGCATGAAAACAAAGTAACCCTGGTCCTCATTTACTGGTTTGAAATCGCTCTTAAAATTTCCACCATCTCTGAATCAGCTTTGCAGTTTCCGCGGAGCTCTGACCTGTGGGCATACCATCAAAGCTAATGGTAACATTAGCCATATTAGCCACACAGTGTACTAACATTAAAGATTTTCTGATTGTTTTGGTGACATTGCCATCAAAAATTAAAGTAATCCACTGGATCTTCAGTTATTCAGATGGTGGGAGTGCATGAAGACTCTTGTCTTTACTCTAGCAGCTATTTGCAGAGACGTTTTAGAGTTAGCAAGAGCAGCTCTAGAGAGTAAACCTGGTGGACTGTGAGGCATCTGCTCTTTAAGAATGGTTCACCTGGAAGCAGTGAACAGTGAGGAGACAGGATCATGCAAAGTTTGAGCTAAACAGTTATTTCCTGAGCTGGTAGCAGCTCAGTAAAATTCTGAATGGCTTGTAAAGCTTGTAGGCTGTCTAATTGTAGGGGAGCTTTATGTCTTCATATCTTAACAGCTTTTACTTTACACCTCCAAGTCCACAAAACACAGTAAAAATGGATTTTCACCATATGGGACCTCTAATAAGCAGCCAGTCTTATGATTTGGCAGAACGCAGCAAGCTCCAGTAACATACCCTGGTAATTTGTTAAGCAGATGAATTTGCAGCATATGTATTTTGGATTTTGGTTTGGGAAAATGACCACTCACTCCTGTCAGGCTAAAAGGGAACAGATGTGATGAAAGTGGTGACTCAGTTGCGTGATGTAGCAAATTTTCTGACCACAACTTCCACAGTGAGCAGATTTTAACCAGCACGATTACATATAATCCTTTTTCTGCCTAATATCCCTGCAACTGAAAAGGCAAGTAAGATCTAAAAGTAAGAAAGAGCTAAAAGTAAGGATCTTATGTAATATACTTTGGTCGCACTTGTGTACAAATGTTGGTACAAGTGGTTTAACTAATGCACAAATTAGCATATGCAGCTCCTCTTTTATCAAGCAGTGAAAAACCCTGAAACTGTGCACTGATATGAACTAACTGCCTTTTATCTCCCTTTTTCGCTTCTCCTTTTACCTTATTTATCCGTAACCATTGTAAGCGGTGACCTTCTCAATAGACGCTCACTGTCTCGCTCTCTATTCACTGCGATAGGTGTAAACAAAACAAAAAAGGAGGACAAAGTGAAAAGGGAGAAAGAGGATGTAATGGAGAGACTGGGGGAGAGGAAGCCGTCTGGGAAATAGATGAATGGGGGGGACGAAAGAAGAGTCAAAATGAGGCGATGGAGAAGGGAGACTGAGGGTGGAGGGAATCATCCAGAGAATGAGGGATTCAGACAGTGCGAGGAGGAGGGATGTTGATGGTGGAGGAACTGAGGGAATAAGTAAACAAACAGGTAGATGAGGCGGTTGAGTGGAGCGGCACAACGACTGCAGATCTGCTGGGAATGACAAAGAGAGGGAGAAGCCAGAGATGGACGCACAACAGAGCTTTGTCGTCGCTTTAGCAAATAACAGCAGTAACCCTCATCCGTCTCCCCTCTCTTTTCCCCCGTGCTGCCGTTTGCTGTGTATGTGGGTTTAATCGAAGCTTTCAGGCACAGAAATTTAAGCAAGTGGGAATGTATCTCAGAGGAGCAGACTTGAAGCAGCGTGCCCCGCTAACGCAAAGAAGAAATTGAAACAAAGCTCATCAAAAAGGACCCAGCAGCGGGCGAGGAGAATGTTTTAAGGCTCAGTCATCGGAGGATACACAGAGATAATGGAAAATGCTTAATTTTCTGAAAAATGAAGTAGTGCCACCTTCGTCTGACTTGTCAGCATCTGTTATTGTTTACTTGTTAAGAAGTAATCATTCAGTGCTTCCAACTTTTAACAGCCGTTGCATACATTAGACAAAATGTTTGGTTTTTAAAATGAGGGAAAATAGTAAAAGATGTTAACTGGAACCCAAGGTGACATTTTCAAATTGCTTCTTTGGGCCAAACAACAATCCCAAAGCCAAAGAGGAGTAGGTCCAGATTAGTTCTTATATTTTTGAAGGAAAAAACTCTTAACCCTCTGAAACCCAAACAGTTTGTGGGCATTTTTGTTTGCTCCTGTCACATTTATTACCTATTACTTACTGTTGGTTCATCTTTTACCGCAAAAGTCCTTCACTTCTATGGAAACCGCACAATCATGGGTAGAAGTAGAGAGAAATAAAAAATGTCTTCTGTGCAGTATAACACAGTTGTAATGTCATAAATCATTAAAAAAAAAAATGGAGATTTTTAATTTGCTTCATTGCATCTTGGGTCCTATTGGCTTTGTGTAAGCACTGCCTGCAGTTCAACCTAGTTCACTAAAAAGTCTCTGAATTTTTGTCATGTGACGGTTGGTTGCTACGAATTTACTAATTATTTCCCGGTTGCGTCAAGGAGTGCAGAATTTTTTATTTTTTTACAGAGTGTAGTTAAAGCAAAGGTGTTACTTTTGAGACAAGTAGAGGAAATAGATTTGGATGAAATATAACATTTTAAAGTCTAAGTTGGGTAAGTTTCCCAATGGAATGGCACATCACAGATGAGTAGTTGAAGTGCTGTTGGAAAGTTGAGAATCCAACATTTTTATTCTGCTTTTATAGTTTCTGGCTCTGATAAATGGTGTCATTATGGCAATGTTTGTTTAAGAAAATATGCTTTTCAAACCTGCTCATGGTATAAAACGTTAACTAGAGCCCAAGGTGATATTTTCTTGGTTTGGTGCTTTGTTTGTCCAATCAACAGTCCAAAACCAAGAAGGTCTAGGATGTTATGCAGGGAAAAAAATGCCTAAATTGATGACTAGAATTGCATGGACTAATGATTTCCGTGTCTACACCGTAGAGCATAAAATACAACAAATCCACTCATCAGTTCAGTTACTTTTACAAGCAAACCTGATCTTTAAATGATAGATTCTGATGCCAAAGTGGCTGCGAGGGCTTGACACACTTACCAAATCCAGCCAAAGATCTGGCTGCACCTGTGGCCTGTTTTTCCAATAAGAAGGTGGTGTTTGTGTGTGTGTGTGCGTGTGTGTGTGTGTGTGTGTGTGCAGCCGAGCCGAGCATGTTTTTAGCAGGCGTTGCCGTCTGGAGGGCTGCTGCTGCTGCTGGTGGTGGTGGTGGTGGGCTGTTTTTGAAGTGCTGGTGGGCTTACTGGAAGTGTGTCAGACAGGAGAGGAATGCAGGAAGAGGGTGGGAGTCTGTGTGAGTGTGAGATGCATTGAGAGAGGGCGAGTGTAGCCCCTCACTCTTTATGTGTACAGATGTGTAGTATGTGTGTTCGAACATGCCTATATATATGTGTGTGTGCATGCACTGCTTCAACCCATTATTCCAGCCCCCCCTTGTCTCAAAAACAAAGCCCACAGGGGTTTCCCACAGTGTCTCTGGTAATAAAGTTGTGCATTTTCTTCAGTTTATAAAGACGAACACAGCTATGAATTTTGGAAGTAAATAGAAATCTGCCATAAATGTCTCGATGTTAAAACATGAAACTTAAGCATTTTCCCATGACGATTCAATTAAAAGTCATCTTTTACTGTTCCTTCAGAGTAAATTAGGTTTGCAGACACAGGAAGAAACGGAAGACATGCAATAACAAACACACCACAAACATTGATATCATGCTTGGAATGTAAACAGGCCGGGCTCCCCTGGGGAAGCTAAAAAAAAGAAAAGAGGCTAAAATAATGACTGATGTGTTAATATTCATGCTACTAAAAATGCAGTAAGCAGCAGTGTTCAGTCGAAGCCCCCTGTGGTTCCCATTTGGATCAGCTTCCTTGAAATCTGAAGCATCACAGGAGAAAAATCCCAACAGTTATAGCATCAAAAGAATCAAAGCTTCTACAGATTATTAGCAGATTGTTGCTCATCTTTCCTCAGCCTGGTCAGGTTGACACTTTTTTTCCCTCTCGGGTACCTTGAGTTTTTCTGAGAATCCGAGCCAATTACTGGACTGTTCCGCAGAACAGTTTGTAAGAAATGACACTGCTGTCAGCTGTTGCATAAAGTCCCCCAAAACCCTCACAGCAGGTAGAAAGAGAAGTGTTTTGTACCAGAATTACAAGCCTGCTATAATACCTTTGTTACACTCATGGAAATGAAGAAGTTAAAACAGCACCAGTTTAGTACACTGTAAAAGATCATTTTTTTTCATCTTCTGTGATTTAAAAAAAAAAAATCAGTTTACTGTTATTTTACAGATTTTCCCTGTTTCTGTAAATTGACAAAAAAAAAAAAAAAAAGATAATTTACATTTACTGCAATAAAACAGCCAAAACTATAAACAATATTCACATCAATAATGTATATTTTTACAAATGGTAATTTGTTCTTTTACAACATTTGACTGTAAAATGAGACAATTCTTCTTTTTTTTTTTACATTATTTAAATTGGCAGAAAATATTGTTGTTTTACAAATATTTGTAAGAATTTCATGTATCTTAAGGATTCGAAAATGATAAATAACTTTGTATTGTGTTATTTTATAGATTGTACCTGTTTTGTTAAATTACAGATAATATCATCACATTAAAAAATGTTAAGTTACATGTTGACTGCCAAAAAGAAAATGGTAAATAATGTCCAACTAAAAAAATTGTAATCACCTACAAATATAATTATTTTACAGATATGTACTATTATTTTTCGTTTTTAACTATTAAAAAAAAATAAAAATAATTCTGGGACTCTTGCTGCCAGATTTTCACACACAAAATTTTATTTACATATTTTTTATTTTTGTAGTTAATACTGCTTAACTAAAAGTACTGTTACTTAGGGAAATCTAAAGTAGCAATAAAATTACATGTGAAAATCATTTCAAACAAGAGTAGCTGTGGACCAGAAGCATCCAGCTGATGTTTGGAGAATTGTGAAAACTCAATGACAGCTGGTTTTGGAATAAAGCTGAATTTCCTCTTTCATATGAAGGAGAATGTGATGTATCAGAAAGAAAAGAACAATGTTTGTTCAAGTGATTTCAAGTGATTTCTGTTTTTGTGCTCACTGCAACAAGCCTCCAAATTCCTGCTGTACAAATCCAAACATTTTACTGCAAGTTTCATCAACCCCCCTCTTATTCTTTAACTGGAGGCCAGGTGTGTGTGCGTGTGTGTGTTTTCTGTGTGTGTGTGTGTGTGTGTGTGTGTGTGTGTGTGTGTGTGTGTGTGTGTGTGTGTGTGTGTGTGTTTTGTGTGCACATGTGGTCCAGAAGTCTCATTGCATCCCTTGCTTTTGTAGTCCTC
>OMNN01040982.1:0-10501 GCA_900302755.1 Chromis chromis
GGCGATTCTTACAGTCGGAACGCAAATTTCGGCTCACCCATAAGCAGCCTGTGAGCGATGGATAAAAAAATTCACTATAACAATTGTAAAAACTGAGTATATGCTATTAGGTTGCAAGGGATTTTATTTTGTTGACCACTGAGACAAATTAGCAGCATAGTTGTGTACGTATAGAAACACCCCTTAAAGAGGTATCACAGCTTGTAAAAAACGTTTTGTGGCTTTTGGACTCTTGGACTGTCTCTTCTGAGGTCTATTCACAGATTTTCAGTTGTGTTCAGGTCAGGGTGCTGTGAGGGCCATTGTGGATTATGACCTTCTTTTATAATCATGCCATCCTCTTTTCATCTTCAGCGTTTTACACATGGTGTGATGCTTTCTTCCAGAATTTGCTGGTATTTAATTGAATCCATTCGTCCTACCAGTGAAATGCTCCCTGTGCCACTGGTTGCAACACAGGTCAAAAGCATGACCAACCCACCCCCATACTCACCAGTTGGAGATGTGTTCTTTTCATGAAATTCTGCAGCATTTTTTCTTTTAAGCTTTCCAAAAAGCATCAGGTTTGTTTAAGTGCATGGTGAGGACACAGTCAAGGTTTCTTTCTTCCAGAACTCTACTTTATCTCCACTGTTCCTACAAACTGCCATTTCTTAATTACATTATGAACTGAGGAAATGGATCCCGGAAAATGCTTTGCTGTCTTCTGAAAGGCATCTCATGGTTTATGGTCATCAATTATTCTGATTTTCAGAGTGCGAGGCAGCTGGACTCCTCTCTGTAGTGGCTGACTGTTTAGACAAGGTTGGAGGAGTCAGAGTATTTATAAAGCTTTGAAGTTGGCATCACCTTTTCTAATGCTGAATATGCTGAACATGTTATAGGCCCAACAAGCTAACTTTAAGGTGTAAGATTTTGGTAAAGGTTATCTGAGAGCTAAAATCTTTTCGAGTACCCTTCCTTTTTTTTATTTAATTTAATTTTTTTTACAAACAAAAGTATTTCACTAATCTTTTGTAAAATATTGAAAACATTGTTTCATCTTTTACTTTATGCCTTTTGGTGATCTGTTCTTCCTCTACTCGCTTAACTTTTCACAGTAAGAGAAATCAATAAGTACAGTAAGCTACAGGGCTTACATACACCCCCTTTAGCTCGTTCAATTTCTAGTTCATTGGTTTCACCTTTGTCCCTAAGAGCGTTATCTTCTGAGAGCCTGTCCCACTGGGAGTGTGATGTACATGCCTTTTTCTACATACACCTCATCTTCTACTGTATAAGCTTTTTTCCAGTGTGTGCTGGGGAAAGCATTCAGCCTCCCAACAGGCCTGAAAATGATAAAAACGTGAAGGTATTTCTGTGGTTTTCAATCTCAAGGCTCTCTCAGCCAAATCAAAACTTGTCATCACATTCCAAAGCCTGAAAATATATTTTTTTCCACATTCCTGAAAATATAACCGCTATCAGATGACAACCTTATCGCACAGGATTAAATACTGCACGCACAGAACTTTTAAAGCCTCTTAATATCAAGTCAAAAGGGGAGAATCCAGGTGCATTTCAGGAAATGCCACCCTCTGGCCCCAGTTGCTGCTCCTCTAAGCATTGCACCTCTGTACAGTGTTTTTGTCTCAGACTTCTCCTCTGGCGTCTGGCCTTGTCCTCTCCTGAATCCAGAGAGAGAGCATCCTGCAAGGTAGCAGCTGCCAGAAGATCGGTGTTGATTCAGCCTCAGGTTTATTTTTTGCAGTTTGCTATTTCAAATGCAAATAAAACCGACAGCAGCGCGTAGATTGGCTTTCCACCTGACTAGGTACACTACATTTCTCATGGTGTTTATGTGAAAGCATGGGAGGGACGGCATGTAGCAGGTAGCAGTCTTGTTTTCTGCTACACATTTCTTATCCATTAAGACACCCACTGCACTAGCTTGTGTACTGTTTCTTCAAGGTCTGCTGTTTGATTTAGATAAAAGCAAAACGACGTGTGCACTTTAAACCCTTCCATTCCAGTGCTATAAAAAACACAAAATGAGTGAATAGATGTCAGGTCAAGCCAAAGTAGAACAGTGTGTTTTTTGGCTGGGCTGTTTTTTAATCAACCTCTCAATGACCAGTCGGGACATCTTGTTTTAATACCCGACTTTTGAAAAAGCCTGTGGAATTACGTTATTATCCTTCAAGATAGTTGCAATCCTGCCAGGTCGGGACTGTATTAAACTTAACACCAGATGGATCAGCGCTTTAAAATTATGACAGCCAACCAAGTAGCTAAAATAATGCTAAAATAAAAGGTGCTTTTGTGTGACACCACCAACAGTCAGAATAACAGCCATCCTCTGGGGTGTTCAGGCCCGGTGGTGACAGCTGGTGTACGTGATGACTTTGACTCAGGTTCCCCCTCACAGGATCCAAAAAGGCTAACAGAGCTGTCACAGATGTTTGGACGACGGCCGCTCATTTCTCTTAATCACTCCCCTGTAATGACTGTGATGGTCAGAGGATTTCCCCTGAGCCACGGTTTTGTGCACACAATGAGACAGAAGATCAAACTGAGAAAATGCCAGTATCATAGGGAGTATGTGGGCAGTTATCCAGTAATCTTCCAATGCCGCTGACTTGTAGCTATATTTCTGGAAAGTGAAACAACTTGGAACTCTGTTTACATGATAACATCAAATGCCAGTGTGACAGCAAACAAACATTTTTAAAATATTTTTATAAAGATAAAGTGCAGTATGTGCACTGTAATGTCCATTACATGACATTATCAAGCTAAAGTTTGCTAGCATTAGCTACTGTTCACACCACTATATTTAGGGCTGTAGCACTACAACGATTTAGTGATGACTGTATGTTAAAGGAGTCACTCGTAATAATGCAACAGCAAATGGACTGAACATAGTGAAGCATTTAGCAGCTAAAGAACCAGACATTTCCCTTCAGGGGTTGGTGAAGACCAAAACAACTAAAAAGAGAATAAATGTGGAATTTGCATCTATTAGAAGGTCACAACTCCAAATGAAGCATAACGTTGCTTTGTATCTGCTGGAATTGTAACTCGGTAATAGGTTTGTTGGTGCCAACAAATTAAAAAAAGAGAAAACTAAAACATTGCCAATTATAATTTTGATACACAAAAGTTGTTCTTATTGTTCAGTGCATGTTCCAGTTAAATGGAATGGAATAAATATGTACATGTAGATGGGGACTTGCTTTGCTTTTCGATCAGCAGTGGGCCTGCCAATGATTGCTAATGATTCCAACAGATTTCGGTCTTGATCAGAAAAGAAAAAACAAAAAACTAACAGCGTCTTAGTAAGGTGTTGGGCCACCGTGTGGTGCTAGAACAGCTTTATGCTTCTTTGCATTGATTATGTGAATCTGTGGAGCTCTACTGAAGGGATGGAGCACCATTTCATAGATACTGCCTCATTTGGTGTTTTGACGACAGTGGTGGAAAGCGCTGCCAAACATGTTGGTCCAACATCTCAGATAGATATCCAGTTGTGTTGAGATCTGGTGACTGTGAAGGTACATTTATACTCCTCAAACCATTCAGTGAACCCTCGTGTTCTTTGGATGGGGGCATTGTCATCCTGGAAAAGACCACTTTCATTAAATGTGTGTTGTTAACCAAAATTTCCAACCCTTTTAACTGACATATTACCCACAAATATAAATGCAGGTGTCACTTTAATCACTGTTCCTATTGAAACAGGAGCCTGTTGAGCAGTGACTGAAACTGAAGCTCCTGCCATTCGTGCCCCAACAATGAACCCTCTTTCAAAGTCATTTAGATTTCTTCCTGTCGCCATCTTGATACAAAAACAGAATCAACTGGGCCTGCTTAGTGTTTTTATACATACTTAATTGTACTATGCAGTGCACCGATCTGGAAGCAGCTACATTTCTTGTGTCTATCCACTCATTTATTCTGGGTTTTCCTTTAATTTGTCACCCGACTGTATCTCCACAAAACATTAATCTATTTTGGTCAGATTTCCCCTGAGCTCCTATTTGTTACTGTGGGCATCCAGACAGAAACAGGATGCATCTTTAATGCGGTCTTCAGTGGTGGGCATTGTGAGACATGAGAAGCCCAACACCCCCGACTCCCTTCTCTCTCCCCACTGCTGAGTTGTAAACATTTCTGCATAAGGTTGAAAGTCAGACAAACCAAGCCAACAAACAGATTTCCCTTGAGTTTCCATTAAATGAAAACCCTCAGATGAGGCCCAAATGTTTGCGAGTTGTCAGAGATATATTTGTTCATGCGGCACATGCCTTCATTCCACTATCCAATTTGCAACTGTAATGAAACCGACATACTCAGTTTTCATTTTTAAACTCCTCCAAATATTAGATTGCTTTATTTAGACCGATATGGTTTGTTGATCTCTGAATCACAAACAAGTGACCTGCTCAACATGATGACAGTATTGAATTGCCATTTAGCAGTGAGGGGTTAAGAGCCTCAATCAAACTCACATTAATGGTGATTTTTTAAAGTGGTGTCTTTTACTTTGACTTTCACATTTACCCTCTATTATCAATTAAATACTCTCTGCCCAGTTCAAACTAGTCTGAGTCTTTGAAGCAACATTTTTTCGTGTCTGTAGCCCTCAGGCTGTTGCCACCCAACCATCCAGCTTTGATTGTTTTTTTTAGGTCTATTTTAGCACCAGGCAGCGTAAATGATTCTCAATAAGTAGGACAGGTACCTGTTCCCATACAGACAAGTCAATTTAATAACTGACAATAGTCCTGATGCTGTCATCTAAATCATTTTAATGATATTAACTCTTGTCAACTATTTCATGGTTCAGGACATTTAAAAACACTACGAGTCATTCCTGAAAAGCTATTACAGGAAGGCCACATATTGTTATAAAATTGCTATAAAGCGTCCATTAAAGTTGGAAGACATGAAAGAATGTGACAACAAGCATTTGTGCGTCAATCCATGCAGACACACGGCAATTTACAGCATCAGTTATGGATGCAGATGAGTACATTGAAGGGCAGATTTCAGTATCGTACCATAAAATGCTTAAATGGTTGTTTCATTATATGTTGAAAATGCTGTGCTTTCTCATTTTTGTGACTTTGTGTGGTTAAGCACATACAGTACTGCTGCCTCCCAGCAACTTGATTCCTCTATTGGGGGAGTCTAAAATCACTCCAGAGAGATTTATGGAAGAAGCTTAAGGAAGCTACTCGTTACTCATAAATAATTAAAGCTGTAGATGGATGCAGTTAAGTTAGAGGAATAACTGCAGAGTGATTAGAATTTTTTTGTGTCTGTGTTGTACACTTTGTATTCAGGGCAGCAGCTAGGATTTTAATAGTACCAAGGCACCAGCTCCTTTTTAAATAATGTAGTTAGGAAATCCAAAACATGTTTCCCTAATATTGATGTTATTCTTTTATAGTGGATTTAGTGTTTGTGTAAATTTTACCACTCAACTCTCAGTTTAAAATTTTAATATAGTCTTAAGAAGAGGATTTGTTCGTTAAATACCCACAGAGAATAGTTTGCCATTTGGGGAAGGGAAACATGCTTATTCAATTTCTTGCCAAGATGTAGAAAACTGATGCCACTCTCATGCTTGTACATTAAATATGAAGCTGTAGCCAGGAGACAGTTAACTTAGCTTGGCATGAAGATTGGAAACCGAGGGAAGCAGCTGGGAGCTGTCGAAAGCCAAAAGAATCAACGCCTTTAAAGCACACAGATTAACACATTATATCTCTTTGTAAAAAATGACTTGTGTGACCAGACTAGCTTGTTACGCCAGAACCTTATCTTTTAGAGGTGTTGGTAGGCAGATTTTGTACACGAGCATACAAACGTTAGCTTTCACCAAGAAACTGCTATCATGGCTTAATAGCAACTTGCGCGCTCAAACTAACTGCTGTCATCAACGTTGAAATGACTAATTAAATCTTCAATCTCTTTCACGTCCCGTCTTTATACAAAGCTAAGCTAACTGTGTCCTGGCCATAGACTGTATATGAAAGATGGATGTAGCCTCTATGTCTGGAAAGTGGAGCCAAAGAAAGTGCAGCTTTAATTCTGCTTTCTTCTAATGCCCACCAGGGGGAGACTCCTCTTGTTGCAAAAATACCCTACTTCTCAATTGACTTATTACCTCAGGAAACATTTTCCTGACGAGTTTATCGTGTCAATTGCTAGTTTTAACTTGCGGAATACAGCATGTTATTCATTTTGTACATTTGTCCCCATTTAGAGAACAAATAGACAATAGAGCAGGGAGTGTTTTAGGGCTTGGCTACCTTATGATTGAGAGGTCACCACCTTATCACCGTGCACAGTGTTCCAGTGTTCTCATTTAGATCCACCGCTCATTTGTTAAGTCTATGTTTCAAATGACAGCCAAATGCCAAAATCAAGGCTGCAAAAGAGTAGTCCACAAACCAGTGAATAACATCATGATTGCTATGTCCATCTTTTATGTGCAGTCTATGATCCAGGGAGTTTATTACAGGAACTCTGAAAAGAAAGGAATAACTGTATATCCCAAAATGTCAAACTGTTCTTTGGCCTGTAGTCATCCAAACACAACAGAACCTCTTAAATTACTGCTTATTCAAACGTGAATATTACCATTTTTTCCAATTAGTAGTCTTTCAGTACAGATTACAGCTTGTTCTTCTGTGCATAATGCTGCTAAAGCCCTGTTCTGTTCTGCTGAGCAGGTCTTACTGCAGCATGCAGTACAGCCTTTTCCTTATTGCAGTTGATGAATGAATATCTTGTTAAATTCATTTGATACCGTCACTGATCAAGACTCAATCACAATCCAGTGTTGCATGACTATCATGATTTATTCCTTCTATGTACTGACAAAGGAGATCGCTGACACAGATTTATAATTCACTACCATCTGACCATAAATCATCTGGAGCTTGAGAAACAGAGATTTAGATTGTTTGTCATATTGGGAATTAGCAGCAGGAACCTATTACTGACTAGGAGAATTTCACATCCTCTTCCCTAAAATCAGCCCATGTTATCAACTAATACATGTTGTTGTTTTTTTCTTTCTTACCCTGCTGTGCCTGCTGCTGGGGAAGTAAAATCAGATGGTTAGGGGAGAGTGAAAATTGATAATGTCCCCTGCCTGCATTTTTCCATTATCACTAGGAAGGATCATATCACCCCATCATTAATTTGGGCAACCAGCAGAGATTTGCTACTGACATCGGAAGTCCTATCGCACTCAAATGTCAGTGTTATTCCAAATGTATCACTTTATTATTAGAAAATAATAAAGAAAACATATATGACTTGAATTACTTTAAAGAACAGAAGCTCCGCTAAAATGATATTTTAGGCATACGGCCTGTGCTGCTTCCATTTCCTTCCCAGACAAGATTTTAAAAATAAATGTCACGTCGACCTCGGACAGAAAATCAGTAATATCTGCAGAACTTTGGAGCCAACTCTTCATATAGTGATGAAAAGTTATTATGACTTATGTCTGGTTCTGTAGATGTTGATGAACCCTAGGAAAAGTAAAGAAAGTGAAGTATGAAAATGAAAGAGAGAAGTCATCCACAGACTGCGAGCAGACAAATTAAACCTCATGTTTTCACACTTGTGACTCATAAAAGTCAGATATGAGGCTGTTCAGCAGATATCCAGCAAACGCTGAGACGGGAATACATCGAAGAAAACCAAGATGTGTGCTGTTTTGGATTACACACTTTACAAGGACTGTAGTTTAACTTTGATATCAGATGGCCCAGATGAAGTTTCACTATTGTGTTTACAATAGTACATCATCCATGTAGAATAACTCCTGATCAAATCTATGTGTCACCATGGCTCTGAGGTATTTTATCTTAACCTATACTTGTCCTAAACTGATGGAAGGCAATGTCCTGTACTATGTTTTCCATTAGCATGCCTGGGAAACAGGTATGTTGATTATTGTATGAGCAAACATTCTCTGGCATTGTATTTCTCAGCTCTTTCTCTGCAGCACCATGGAAACTTTGTTATTAGGTTTTCACAGAATTTAAATGACATTAGCAAAAGATTGGTTACATGTTTAAAAGAAGGACTTCAAGCATGAGACTCGGCACAACCATAATCTTCTGCTAAAGTGGCCACTTAAGAAATAAATAAAATTAATATGTGTATGTCCAAAGAGAATTATCACCCAACTTTGCAGTTCTACTCTTTCTGTCTGTCAGTCCCTGGTTTTGGTTTTTCGGTTCAGCCTGAAAATACTCACTGCACCAAACAGCATGCATACAAAGTTATTGACAAGTTGGTGAATACGGAGGACTTTTTGCAGCTAAAGATATTTTACCTCATTGTTTTGGCTTTACAGCAGCAACTTTATTATTTCAGTTTTGCTGTTCTCATCTGCCTTGTTTCAAACAGCAGCAGGTAACTAATTTCAGTGAAGAAGGTCTGATAAATTCACTTGTTCAGCAACAAACAACTGGCAGACAAAGCTATTGACTACCTAGCATTTAGCTGCTGGAGACCGATGAGGTGTAAAGCTAATAGGATAGTGTAAGCATACATGCTTGAAAGTTTCTGAACCCTTTAAAAATTTCTATATGTCTGCTTAAACAACTAAAACATCAACAGATTTTGATACAAATCCTGAAAGTAGAAAAAGTGTTTCTGTTGATGAGACCTGAGCATCAGGTTGGAGGAATTTCAGCCCATTTCTCTGGACGGAACAACTAAAACTCTGGGATGTTTGTGGGTTTCCTCAAATAAATGTCTTGCTTCAGGTCCTACTACAACTTTTATATTGGATTAAGGCCATTGTAAAACATTAACTTTATTCTTCTTGAATCATTCTTAGGTCAAACAACTTGTGTGTTCAGGGTCACTGTCTGACAGCATGACTCACTTTGTGTTGAGATTAATTTCGTACACAGATGTTTTGACTTAAAAAAAAAAATCACATGTATAATTCTGAATTCATTGTGTATGAAAATGACAAGTAAAACAGGCCCAAACCATGATACTACCACCTGCATGCTTCACAGATGGGATAAGGTTCTTATGCCTAACTGCAGTTCTTTTCTTTCTCCAAACATAACATTTCTCATGTAAACATTCATCTCAAATCATTCATCCAACAAGACATTTTTCCAACAGCCTTCAGGTCTGTCCATGTGATCTTGGACAATGTTCCTTTTGGAGAGTAACTGCTTTCTTTTCACGGCTCTGCTTTGCACACCATTGTTGTTTAGTGCTTTCCAGATGATAGACTTATAAACATGAATATCAGTCAATGTGAGAGAGGCCTTTAGTTGCTTATAGGTTACCTTGGATTCCTTTGTATTACATGCCTTCATCTTTGTGATCTTTGTTGGTCAACCATCTCTAGGGAGGGCAACCATGGTCTTGACTTCTCTTCATTTGTACACAGTCTGTCTGACTGTGGATTGGTGCAGTTCAAACATTTTCTAGATGGTTTAATAACCTTTTCCAACCTGTCGAGCATCAACCACTCTTTTTCCAAGGGCCTCAGAAATCTCCTTTGTACCTGCCATAATACACGTCCACTGACACGTTGTAAAGATCAGATTTTGATAGATCTCTGTTCCATTCACACCCGATTTTCATCCCATTGAATGACTCTGTCGCCTTCAAATTAAATTTAAATCCCAGATTTTCCTGATTGTCACACTCACATAAATGTGATATTGGATCTTTTTCCTAAAAAAAAAAAAAAATTATCAATTATAAAAAATATCTCGTATTTTGTTTAATATCCACTTTTAGGACTTGTGTGAAAATGTGATGAAGTTTTAGGTCATATTTATGCAGAAATTAGAGAGTATTCTAAAGGGTTTACAAACTTTCAGGCACCACTGTACGCTAATGAGGTGTTCAGAAACATGACTTCAAATGAATGCTAATTTAGCTCTGCATCTGCTGGATGCTGTTTGCTAACAAGTTAGCCAGTTTATGAAGTGGTATCTTTTCAGTTTTGACAAAAATCAGTGGACGAAATTCATCTATTACATATTTAATCATCAGTTTCTTAGACTATTCTGCAGCATTCATTTGAATGACCTGTGTAAGGCACCCTCTAAGGTAACTTTATACATGTGGTTTAGCTGTTGTTTAGCAGCACTTCAGTTAAACATGGGCTTTTGATCATTTCAATATCAGGTCTAAAGCACCGTGTTTAGCAGTTTAGCTGAACCAATTCTAAAATCTGTTTGGAAATGACACAAGAATATGCCCAGTGTTCCCTGATGAGCTTTTGTGCATCAGTATATGTTTGACTGGACAAGTCTCTTCACTTTAATTTTCCTATATTTACAACTACAGGAGTTGTTGATCTGGATTTATTGCACAGGTGATTCCATTCTCTCCCTTTAGTTTAATTCAGCTCAGCTATAACATTCCTTAAAACTTTCCAGGAAAACCAAATCAGTACTATTTTTGCGGCAGTGATAGCACTTTAACATTATTCAAATTCAAAATTGATCAT
>OMNN01040986.1:0-21935 GCA_900302755.1 Chromis chromis
AATGCAGTTGGCCCTGTTCTGGGGTACACTAAGAAGCAAGTTTAACATACCCAGGCTTTCTCATGTTGAGAAAAATATCTTGAAAATGTGGGAACATAGGGCTGTGGGAACATAGGGATGTGGGAACATAGGGCTGTGGGAACATAGGGCTGTTTTGGAACTCTGTTGTGCGTAATAATGTGGAACAGTGCATTTTAAGTTCTTTATTTTTGAATAAAATACTGTCATCATTGGGAGGTTTGTTCAATAACATTCGAATTCTACTCCAACGGCTGATGACTTGAAAACGATGCTGACTCATTTGCATCGACTATTTAGGAAAATCAAGGAAAAACATAATTTGCATAATGATTTGGAACGCGGTATACTACTCCCTAAAGCTTCTATCCCTCAAACACCGTCTCGCCGCTGTATTTTCCTGTGTGTGCTTCGGATGTATGCATGATGCTCACAGGAGTTGCAGCTCCGTCAGCTCTATGCCGGCCTCCTCGTCCTCCTCCTTCCTCTGCTGGATCTCCTCATTTCTGACTCCCTCCTCACCGTCTGATTCCGGTGCAGCCGCCATCCTTTACACAAGGAATAAATGTATGTACACACAAAACAGGTATTGTCAGTCAAGTGAAACTATTGATACAAGCATCAGACTTGGCACAGATACTCCTTAGGGGTTACGCTTTTAAAAAAAATACGCTTTAATTTTTTGCGTATTTAATTGCCTATTTTACCACAGATTCTCACGACAGTAACCGATTTAGTTGATCTTAGTGTTAAAAAGTAGATTCTCAAGTATGAGGAATCCAAAAATACAACTCTAAGACCTCTTGGAGCTTCTTTCTACCACTTCTAGCCCAAAACAGTGAAAAATTAACATGGAATACGGCATCTGCAATGATATGAAACAACATTTTATTAACCCTAAGACCTACTGCACTACTATAGCATTATGTAGGTTAACCACAGTTCTGTCATTTTGATCCGAAGTCCCAAATAAGGTAAAAATAAACTTCTTAGTGATTTAGAAGTCCAAAAACCAGATTCTGCATAGTCTAAAATGTATGATTCGGTACCAGAATCATCTATATTGGGCAAGTCTGTGTATATTTATTGTGAAAAGTAATATTTCGGTATTGATTATGGCGGCCATCTTGAAAAAAATGGCAGCCATCTTGAATTTCAGGTAGCCAGCGTGTTTTGTACCAAATTTAGTGCTTGAATCACATTTTGAACGATTCACCTGAAAGAAAATCATTTATCTGCTGCACTAAAATGGCTTCCTGTCAATCAGACACATTATGAGCCATTTTGGAATCATGTATTGAATCATTTAGAACACTTTTTGAGTCATTTTGGACAAATATTGGTCCATTTTAGACAAGTTTTGAGTCAGGTTTTGGAGGTTTTATCATTCTGGATACAACTTTTTAAATTTAGAACACTTTTTGAGTCATTTTGGGCCAATTTTGTGTCATTACAGGCACATCTTTAGTAACACTGAAAGTTTTCTTCTATATTCTGGATAAATATTGTGTCCTTTAGAATACTTTGAGTCATTTTTGACAAATATTAGTCACTCAGGTTATGAGTCCTATTGGACAGGTTTTGCTAATTTTGGACCTGTTTTGAGTCATTTTGGACAACATATGCATCTTATTATTTTCATTTGTCATTTTTAAAAAGTTTTGAGTCATTTCAGACAGATTTTAATAAAACTATACAAATCGTGATTCATTTGGATAAGGTTTGAATCATTTTTGGCCTGGTTCCGGTAATTTTGGACACATTTTAAAACATTTGGACAAGCTTAGAGGTAGTTTTAATCCGTTTTAACGTATTTGAGACAACCGGAAACAAACCGGAGGATGAGTCCGTCGGTGAGTGTAAACTTCTAACGTTAAATTTACCTAACGGTTAAGTCGCTGTTCCAAAAACGGTTTTAATATTCATCTGAACAAGTCGAAGTTTACTCACTCATAAATTAATGGGGTTGTTCGGAGAATCTGCTCGTTTCAAACGTTTATTCCTGCTCAACTGTTTAAACTGGGAGAGTTACGCATGCACCGTGTCCATGGTAACAGAGAGACGCGATGACGTGTCGCGACGCTGCCTTCGGGTACCCTCCGAGAAACATTAAGGTCGACTGCCTACGCGGCGGCCATCTTGGTACAGAGCCACTCGTTCCTACAGTGCATTACGTCTGATAGAGGAATGACATGTTTGCACCATAAAAAATTATCATAAATCGATCGGTTTTCAACATATATTCACGCGGGTTGTTTGTTACAAACGTCAGACTTGGAGGACAGACAGGCAGACATAGACAGAACAAAAGGACATCCAAGCTACGTATGTGACGTTTTTAACAAATCAAACCGTTTGGAAATCGGTCGAAAATTCAGTGAATAATTCTACTTTAAGATTGTGGAGTACCTCTTACCTCCATAGATGTCCATGCACTGTACCAAGATGGCGGCGCTTTAGGCACGTCCCTCCACAGTCAATGCGGAGTGAATGCCCGTGTGGCATTCACGTACGGTTGTTCAAAAAGCCTGTTATTTAAATACCTCCCTGTTACCTCTAGAGATGTAGCAAACAGATCTGTTCATTTTCTTCACAAGAACCACTAACAAAACAATGGATTTTAATTAAGCCACGTTTTATTTATACAATCAGCAGTTTCCTATCCAGCCTGTTGCAACACAAGAGTACTATATAAATGTAAAAACTTAAAGCGCGTTTCAAAAATATACAAAAATTGTAACCCCATTTTTATTATTAACTGTTATTAACTGGATTTGATTGGGTTCAATACGGGGTGTGATACTACACAACAACTCAGTTTTAAATTATGCTGATGAGTCGTTTGCGTCTGTGATATTTGTGAAAACAATAGCAAAACTCACAGTAAGCCGGCAACAATTTATATATAATATCTTGTGATTTAAAAATAAATCTTCTAAATCCACTTCTATTTGCATTCCAACTGTGTGCATTTATTAATATTCTACAATAGATTAAAACAAAACTATTAATGTTGCATAATACAACCATCCTCACTAACTAGATAATGTAAATACCTGTACAACCCTTTAACTGACCATCAGTCCAAAAACAAAGAGATAATAACTTTAGTGCTGTGTAATGACCAAAAGATCAATAAAAACAAATCTTTCAGAAGCTGGAACCAGCAAATATTTGTCTTTTTACTTGAAAAAAGACGTAAAGGACTCGTTAATTACCAAAAGTTGCAACTAACTGATTAACAGAATAGTAATTGCTCCTCATGAATCAAACCTAAAGTCTGCATCATACAAATGAAGCTCTCAGAATTATTAGAAACTTCTAAGCTACAAATATAACAAATGAGAAGTTATTAAGAGCTTCTGTTGTTTTGTAACCGATCAAAATATCTTTGAAATCCCCTTCTTTTTTTGAACTGAGTAAACCATGTGAACATTAAGGGCTATTTATTGGCATTAAAAACTTTATATACATTTATTTTACCAGGCATACTTTTTTTTTATAGCAACAAGAAAAAAAAACTTTAAGTCTTGTAATGGAGCTGGATCCATTACCAGGGTTAAAGTATGTTTGTGACAGTAAGAGAGACATAGAGATTGTTTAAATTGTTTATTAGTTGAGTTGTGATGCAGACCTGAAAAAAGATGAGTGACGTAATGGTTAATTGATGTTTTAATTGATTCGAATATACTTACCTTGATGTGTGTTTTGCTCTCTTTAGGTGTTCCGGCCAAAAGAGTCCCCGGGGAGCCGGAGCACCTAAAGAGGGTTCCGGGTGCATCCATGCTCTCTGAGTGGGAGGGGTGTCCTGGGTTTTTATCTTTATTAAACTTAGTATAGTTTTAAACAAAATAGATTCACTGCTAAATTAATAAAGAGGTATTTTTGTAGAAATGTTTGTGTAGTTGTATTCACTGTTTTTATTGTTGGAATAAGTGGAATGTGTACGTTGCTGTACCTATACTTACCTGTGTTTGTGTTGGTACAGCCCAATGAGTACCACCTGCTATAAAAGCAGCCTGCTCACGCTGCCAAAGGGGGATGCTGTGTGGAGCTGCTACAGAGAGGTGCTGCGTGACATGCTGCCAGACATGTTTTTAACTCGTTTGTTTGTTTTTTTGTGTTAACTTTGTAAATAAATTTCACCATGGGTCTGCACATGAAGAAGCCTCAGCTCTACTTTGTCCTCCAGAACGCAGTATAGGCTATCCGTGACATGACAAACGTCACATATATATATAGCGCATATTTACAACACATGTCATCACATAGCGCTTATCAAGTTATGTATCACTTGTCAGTGAAATTAAACTTTCAAATTTAGTTCTGCCTTCTTGCCTTTTTTAAAAGATTTTTCCCATTAAAATAACATTGTGACAACCAACCCCATAGTGTGTGACAACCATCCCCATGATGGGGTTGGTTGTCACAATGTGTCAGCTTGTCTTTGATAGTTAATTACCTCTTTGTTACAATGAGTTGGAAAATTAGAGGGATACACATTTCAACCCAACACCTTAAGCTTCAATTTAATGTAGGAATGACTATTGAAAGATGTTTTGATGATGAGCCATTCACAATAGAGTAAAAAGTGTGACAACCAATCCCATTCTCCCCTAAAGAGAAATCCTGAAAGCCAACCTGATGCAGTCTGCAAGAGAACTGCGACTTGGGAGAAGATTTGCTTTCCAGCAAGACAATGACACAGAAATACAAAGAAATGGTTTAAAGACATCAAGGTGAGAATTTGTGGTTGGATCGAGATTTTATATTTGTAAATTCTTGCCAAAAAAGCAAAATTATATTGACCCCATGGACAACTTCCAAGGGGGCGAATACTTTTTATAAGCACTATATATCATAAACAACAATATTCGTGCAGTTACACACCACCAAAAAAAGGGAGATAAAAGTTTTGCACTGCAAGTTGAAAATCAACAGGTTGTCAGAAATATGACACAGAATTAATAATTATGTTAGGCTGTGTAAAATGCAGACTTTTTGATACCATTCAAATCATAATTTGACAGCCTGTCAGTGCTGTGTGTTCCCAGAAAAGTATATCAACTACCACTTCCATCTCCCAGTGTTGTTTCTATGCCATAAGGTGCAAAGGGTAGTGCACATTAATGCCACACATTTCATATTACCCTGCTCCACCTTATCTCTAAATGCAGCACCACATTAATCTTGGCAATTTTAACATTATATATATATATGTGTGTGTGTGTATGTTTAAAATACAGGGGAGCCAGCACATAAGTCAGTATAGTTGAATAATATACTTGGCCATTAGTTTTTATGGAAATATAGCCTTGGGTTGTGGAATAAAAAATGGTTCTCACTCCTAATTTCTGTTATGATAAGTTCCATACCTGATTGCCTCCATAAGAGGCAGATCTGTCTTCATAAGGCCTTGTGAGGCTCCTGACAACTATTTAGCTCTGCTAATCCATTTGTTTGATTTATTTCTTACAGTATGTGGCTAATGTCTTTTAAAGATCTAGCGGCTACAGAGAGATGAAGAAAAACCAATTGCTGACAGATAGCATCAAATTTTTGAGCATCTAATCATTCTTGCATATCTTCCTCTCCTCAGAATTCCTTTTGGTTAATAAATGAGATGCCTTGATGAGCACAAGAGATATGGATGCTATTCTGTGCCAGTCTCGACAAGATAGTGATTTTGAGGGTGAGATAAGCATCATCTAAATAATGCAATGCACTACTCAAAATAAATTGATGACATGAAACAAATCACACCACTCCAGCAGCTTAAATTCTGTTAGAGAAGAGGAACATAGAGGAAATAAAGCCTGTTAAGAGCACTGAAGGAGGATTTAGTAAACTTTTTCTCATTCCAACACTCTTCTCAATCTTTCCTGCTCTGAGCTGCTTCCATCACTCTCTGACCTTTAACCTCTAGAGTGGCCTTGCTAAGAGACCCAGGCAGCAGGTTGAGGCGAGGGCTGAGATAAATTTGGGTGGAGGGGGAGGGTCTCCAGCCCTGTCCGACCACGAACATCCGTCACCGTCAGAGTGACCACAACTAAAGCTCAGTCTAGCATACAGGAGGTGGAGGTGGCGGTGGCCGAGGAGGTGGGGGAGGGCAAAAGGGAGGGATAAAGACTGATGGGTAAGGGGCTGCTGCTCCTCTATCATAATTTCACAGGTCTGGGGCTGTGAGACAGCAGCCTCTCTCGGTGGGAATCACCGCTGGTTTGGGAATGGATGGGAGATGGTAAAAGAAGAAAAGTAGGATGCTACAGGAAAATGGAATGTAATCAGTTTGGTGGACTAGACTCTGCCACTTAAAGAAGCACTGACTAAAGCCAGCGGGTGAGTTGACAAACTGATTGAAATTGGACACAACAGCATTTGAGGAGCACTTGAATTGAAAATGTATTTGGAATGCCAAGTTGCACAGTGAGGCGCTGGGTGGCTTTCCTCAATTTCTGTGCAAATACATGCAAATACAACTCTGTGAGGGCATGCATATACATCGTACATAGAGTGAGGACACGAAACATAATATTCGGGCAAAATACGTACACAAACACATGTGCAAGTACGCTGACATACATATTTACCTAAATACACAAGTACACATTTAGAGCGCACACAGAAATGTACACAAACCCACAGGTGCCTTTCGCAATCATGAACTTGCACTCACACACCTACACACAGATTAGGCTACTGCTGGGACTGAGGAAAATGGCTTTAGGGGACCCATGGCAGCGGCTGTGGTTCCCTGTCTCTGGCTTAGACACTGCCACGTCGATAACTAATCCTGACCTTTCCCCAGCCACCAAATTGAAAAATAAGAATAAGAAAAAATAAAATAGATGGCGGATGCTATCGAGACGGCCTCTGCTGCTTCCTGCGGGTGTAAGAAGCGTTCCATCTATTGGATCGAGAGGAGGGGGGGAGGAAGGACAGGGAGAGGGGATGGGTGTCGGGACGGCTGTATCTACATTTCACAAGGTCCCTGGTTAGGTGCACCGGCCCAAGTCAAACATGGAGTGCCAGTCGTGAGGAGGATTTCAGTCTTTCATGTCATGTTAGTTTGTTTCCAATCACAGATACAGATCAAGATAGGAGACCCTGGACACCTGTGCGATTATATGCAGTATGTGACCTATACAAATTCACATGTTGGTCCTTGGTTCATTGTATGAGGGGAGTCTATCCTTTCCTTAAGTTACACCCCAACACACACACATCCTCTCCTTGCTCTGTCATACCTGTTAGAGCTCTAAATTACCTTTGCCACAACCATGGCGAGTGTTACCAAGCATCTTGCTGTAGTGAATATATTTGGTTACATTAGCCAACCACCTATGGTGTGACCATACACTATATATGACACCAAGGAGGTGATGTGCTTCTACTTTATGCGGAGATATTTTATCACATATTTTGAACCCCCAATGAGGATGGATCTAGCCATGTGTGTCCACCATCAGGATAATTGAAATATACATTCCATTACCATTAAAGTCTTTTACTATCTTGTGAAACCTGCATGTGGGAAGTCCAAAATATCATCACTTCACCAGAAGGCACAGATGAAATCCTCATTGCTCCTGGACAATCAGCGATCGTGTAAATGTGTAAAGCGTTTTATTGAACAACAAGAAAATGAAGCAGCACCTAAGCACTTAGAAATAGTGCAAAATGAAACAAAAGAGAAAACTCATTTGAAAATACAAATGAAATTACTGCAGTTACTTGGCCAACCCAAATGAAACCATTTTCTCATTCTGCCCACACAAAGCGAGAAACTATCATTTGTGAGGGATTTCTGTGCTGAACTGGCAGTGGACACGTACACAGAAGCACAGAGAAAGTAAAGATCTTTTACAGTTAATGTGTAGACATAGATTTGCACTGACTGTCTGTTGTCTCTGTGACTCATTCTAATATGTATAACTGAAGAGCTCTCCACTATGCTGCAAAATATGTATGCACATAACCACAAATATACCTTCCAGGTTGGCAACACTGGCTGATATTCCTACAAGATCCACTAGAGGGTGTATAGTAGTCAGTCCCAAAGAGCCTGCTCCAAGGCAACTGAAACTGAATCTTCTTTTTGCAGTGATGCTGCTGCTGGGGCCCCCAGTTCAGATCACTGGAGATCAGTAGCTGATATGAAATGTAGATAGTGAGATGTTGCGATCCAGTGCTTTAATTATTAATCAGCCTCTAATCCGCTTCAGATATTTATAGGACAAAATCCAAGTAGAAAGCAAGAAAATAGAAGAAACTGTGCTAATATGTTAACATGTGAATGAAGGGTTTGTGCACATATAGTAGGTGCAAGCAAATGTAAAATGAATGGGCTGTATGCATTTTCAGTATGCAGATCCACGTGCCGGTGTGCTACAAGACAGAAGGTAGAAGATGAGAGTGCACACAGTAGCATTCAGTGCACAGAATGGGAAGAGAATTTTCACATAAAAAACATCACCATTCCTCCCTTCTTCATTCCCTTCATCCTGTCTGCTGGCATATCAACAGGCTCCACCTGTAACTGCTTCTCATTGCTAAGGTATTGGTGCGTCGCAGCAGTGAAATCTGTCCCCCGTCTTTTGATGCAAATAATACACATTTGTAAGACTCATTAGTCACTCAGTGGGTAATGGGGCCAGACAGCGACAGGAAAAAAACCACAAGGGCAGGTAAAACGAATGGGGGAGATTAGAGTGTTAATATTTTACTCAAAACAATAGACACACAAAGTCGTGCAAAACTGTGCATGCTGCAGATAGCTACACTTAGAAAATCACTCAGATTTTTGGGCAGTAACAAAACATAAAGAGGCAGCTTGCCAGTAGTGCAAGAAAAGCAGGCAGGGAAAGGGAATGATGGAAATAAACGGCATAACGGTGTGTTTATATGCTACAGATATTCCGGGCAAATCACTTAAGTAGTCTCCTTGGACAAGACACTGTTCTCTGAATTCATTTTCAACCATCAAACTGAAACTAGGAGCAGCTACCAAGGGGGGCATGAGAATGTACCGTGCAGTGTATGTTCACATTTATAATAAGCACACATACTGTGGCCATGTTTCAAAACAGCTGCGATATATTTTAGCTTTTTCTAACCAGTTTTAATTGAGGTTAGCATTAAATTACAAAGCTCTGGAGCAGATCCTCACTGTTCAGACCTAGTGTATGCAAGACCTGCACTCATTTATTATTCAGTTAATTTCAACAAGATGTGCAAACCCTGAAATGTTATTTTTATACAGTTTACATGACAAAGATGAAAGGAAACAGTAGTTTTCTTTACACTTGAGGTAGAGAGAGCAACACGTTTCTGGTCACTAAGTTCATTATTTTCTCTACTTTTTGCTTTGTTTTTGGTCTCCACCAATCTCAGGAGCACGACTGGCTCTTCAGCTGCTCAGTGCTTCACTACATTTAGCTGCTAGTGGCTAACTAGACAGATGCTAATATACAGTGGGTTTCAAAACATGATTCTATGATAAGTAATTCATGCAATTTGGTTACTCTTTTGAACATTTTTCCTATATCAGAAATTCACCCCCAGAGTCTAACTGAATACCTATTTTAAAGACCTCCTCTCATGAAAATCAAGTTGTATACCTTGTCAGCAGGCTCATACAGTGTTTTATATGCTGGAAGATACTCAAGATCTTTATATACTTCACATCTTCAGGATTGCTTTCCGATTCGAACCTTGATAGAGTCGACACAGGGTAGTTTTGCAGTGTTTGAGCAGAGTAGTAGGTGAGCTGGTGTGCTTGAACTGCAGCAAACAGCAGAGAAAGAGGTGGAGACTTCATTGATCCCTACGTGCTAGAGGAAGCAATGGTGTAGAAGTACATTAGGCCATACCGCCTTGTGGATGCCTGATCTTGTCAGATCTCGGAAGCTAAGCAAGGTAGGGCCTGGTCAGTACCTGGATGGGAGACCGTGAGGGAACACCAGGAAGCCTGGGTGAATGCAGTGTGAGAGTGAGTGGTTGGTGGTAGTCGGAGGGGCCGATGGCGCAGATTGGCAGCCTCGCTTCCGTCAGTCTACCCCAGGGTCAGCTGTGGCTACATACGTAGCTTACCACCATCGAGTATGGAGTGAATGAATAATGCAATGTAAAGCGTCTCTGAATGTCCAAAAGACAGAAAAGCGCAATATAAAACCAATGCATTATTATTATTATTATAAGGACACACCGAGCAGACAAAAGCTTCAATAGTGTTAATGGCTCAGTCAGTTTAGAACTGATGAAGCCTCTTGGATGAGAGGTGAAACGTCTTCGAGAAACTCAACCAAGTCCTGATGCTACGATTGAAACTACGAGGATAACCATGACCTGGATGACTGAGAACCTTCACAGACATTGGGATATATCTTTCTTCATTACTAGTTTTCTCTGTTAATATAAAAGCTCACTTGAAACAGAGAAATATATCTTCTTGTCATTGTTTCACGCCTGAACACTGCACCTAAAATTACAGTTTCTTCAGAATTCAACACAAATTTTCAATCAAATATCTGCTATAACTGCATAAACAATTATCTATTTTTTGAATATGTGCCACCCGTTGGGAGACTTTAGGTTAGGTTGAATACTTTATAAGCTACTTTGCTTATTAGCTACAGAGCTTTGTCTACAATAGGGAACAGCCAGAGAGAAGGATGGGTCGCATAAAAAAAGATGTTGCAGCCCTTTGTTCATGAACATTCACCTTGAATAGCCATAAAGCAGCTAACGATGGCAATCTGCTCTCTGCTAGTGTTACGCCATTACTCTGCTGAGGGAAACTCAATGCTGTCACTGCCTAAAGAACAAATCACGCTTACAGTATGTAGTACAATATAACAGTAATTAGGAGAACATGGACGGCTACAAAGCTCAGGTGACAATATGTCAGAGCTCAAGTAACTGAGGCCCTATAGCTGTATAATTTCCACTGTCACAGCAGTGATTAGAGACTGGCTTTACAAATAACAGAAGAGGCGGTGACTAAAGATTAGAGGCTGCAACGGGAAGGATTGAGTCATATTTTCATGGACAACATGACAAAACAGCTCTCCTCTCCTATTCTGTTTTGAGGAAGCAGAAGGACGGCACTTGTGGTCAGAAAACACCTGAAACTGAATTTAAATTCTAAGTTTAGGTAAGAAAAATAGCAAATTCTAACAAACAGCAATCACATCCTGATTAAGAAATGACTTAATTGATTCATTATTAAAATCTTTGCTTATTAACAAAGGGTCAGTCAAAGCAGAAACGATGTGCATATCTTATTTGCCAATGTGAGCCTACTCTGTGTGAATGCCCCTTCTTTCTCTCTGCTCTTCACTCCCTGGGGTGCAGTCTGGAGCCTTCAGATCAAATGTGGATCCATTCATCACCACTTTACCGTCACAGGGGTTCAAAGAAAGAGGAGAAGAGAAAATGGGCTCGAGGTGGTATCACTGAGTCAGCAGGTGGGTGGCGATGAGTATAAGATTTACTGGGGAGGTCTGTTGTAGTCTGGCAAAGGTTTCGGGCTCTGACCCCCGCCGACTCCACCACACTGACAGAGGGAAACAAACCAGCTCAGGTTTCAGTCCTGGAAGTGCCCTGAATGTCAAGTGAACAGCAGGGGACGAGGCTGGACCCTGGGGGGGAACTGAGATGAGATGGCCGAAAACACGGAGGAAATCTCAGTCTAACCCCGGGGCTGTTTTCAAGCTCCAAATAACAGCACCAGGAGATCATCACTGATATCTCACTGCTGTGAATGCATGACGAAAATCTGGACAAACAAGGCCATGAGGTTTTGATTGAACTTTCCTGTCTGTGCCCCTCTGGCAAAGTCTGGGACGCAGCTTAACAACACCGGAGAAAACAAGTGACGTTTAAAAGGCCTCTCCAGACGACACCACTTTCCCTCTTAGGTTACATTAGGGGTGATGGCATTTGCCCACAACTTAACAAGACGGCGAGACGACAGCAGACATCCACACCTTGACTGATACCAATTAGGAAAAGAAACGCACCATCGTGTGGAAAAGACAGTGTAGTCAGAGACCACACGAGTCATTATGCCTAATAGTATAAATCCAGATTTGATGACACCAGAGCAGTTCAACTCACCTTAAGCTGCTGTTCTTTGAATAGAGTTTCGGCTTTGTCCATTCTGCTTTATCAGTTACTTGAGTGAAAGAAAAGACACTTTGAAATCCTGCAGACCATGAAGAGTTAGTGGACTCTTGCATGTAACTGTGACAAAAGTAACTTACATCCAGTTCCTAAATTAACCACGTGAGAGAAGTGAAACAATCAAGGTGTGTCATAGTGGAAAGGTGTAGTAGTCACATTGTTTAATGGAACACCAAACTTCTTTTTTCAGTTTTAGATACCTAGCCACTTATGTAAATGTTTAAATTTAGTCTGAGAACATTGCATCTTTGCTTGAACTCCATTTGCAACATGACTTCGGCATCTTTAGTAACACCTCTGCTGCTTAACAGTACCGGTTCTAGATCTGACACCTGAGCCAACCCAGAGGAAACATTGCGGTCTCCCTTTCTTCAGACTTTCTTCGACACTTCAAGCAAACCTGACTTGATTTAGAGTGATTATTCGAAGTGTAATGCCCCTATAGACAGTTATAGAATACTCGTGTATAATTTCATTTTTTTTCTGACCCTAGTTCCACTGTGAAACCGTCACGTTTCACCACATTTGACTTCCTTCTTCTTTAGTCACATTTGTACAAAATTCCTATTTAGGAGGGGGTTGGGGTCCTTGCTCTGCATGCATGTGATTCTGATCCATTTACTACTTTCTGTGCTGGAACAAAAAGAAAAACAACTGTCATCTCCTAAGAATGTGGCAAAAACTTTGGCTCCGACTTCCAGAACATTTCAGTGCAGAGACAAATGTGTCAAAAGACGTTTAACACCCTGAAAATGAGCTCAGTGGTAGATGGATCAGATTCAATGTTGCAAGACACAACTAGACTCTTCTCAAACACTGCTTTTGTAACATTTCTGCTGGTATCTTCCTGGTAATGTTACAAGGACAGGACAGTGATGTCAGCAAGCATTCACACAGTCTGTCTTTAAGACCTCAGCGAATGCTATAATCAGAGCTATGATGTTGCACCAAAGGTATTCAACAGTTTGAAGTCAACCGACTGGTGCCGTAGTCATTGTGAGTAAACAAAGTTCAAACAATAGAGGCCCACTGCAATCATTTCTGTTTATTTATTTACCCAGTTTGTTTGTCTGAATATGAATTTCCACTCATAATGTGGCCCATATTCACAAAATCCAATTAAGTAAACTGTTTGATCGATATAATTTGATACAGTTCAGCCGTCCTCGCCCTCTATTGTAAAAAAGTTTCAGTTCCATTCTACTGCTTTCATGAAACACTGTAATGCTAGTGGGTAGCAAGACCTGTTTGCACTGCCTCACCACAGACGTGTTGGTGAGAGGTTGAGAAACCCTGCTCGACTTCCTGAAATATCATTTACTTTCCTGTTCAGAGACTATACAACAGGATGAGCGTGCTAAAATGTGTCATGCGTGTGTCGCTTCGTCCTTCATGCGTCATGTTGCACCATCTAATCTTGTAGCTACCTTAAAGGCAGTGAGTAGAATCACTGCAAAATTAAGCTCACGTCTAAAATACTGAGTTGATCTATTTTAGGTAAATCGGATATGCCAAAATAATGGGTAATTTAGGATGTCGTTGTTATACAAAGCTTGTAAGTAGAGCTGCAATGAACAGGCAATGAATTAAAGTGACTATTATTATAATTGGTTAGCTGTCAGGCAGTTGTTAAGCACAAATGAATAAATTTTCAAGTTGCAGCTCCTCAAATGCATAAGTTAAGTTGTTTAAAATCACTGTTAATTACATATGTCTGGGTTTTTAACAGTTAATCGAACAAATCAAGTCATTTAAAGATGTCTCTCTGCACATTTTTTGCATTTCATCGACCAAGTAGCTGGCAGATTTATATATAATGAAGGTAACTGTTAGTTGTAGCCCTACTTCTAACTACTAAAGGTACATGCAGCCTAACCCACGACATCCTGGACTTGCTCTACATAAAAACGTGGGTGCTGCCGCAGTAGCAGGGCTGGGTTTACTGGTCTTTTAGCAGTTTGATCTAGTCTAGGACAACAACACAACAGGCTGGGTGCATTCTCCAGAGGCCACCTGTAGAGCACCGCTGAACTCAATCTGCCTCCCTAAATCAGAGGCGAAGATTAAAGAAACAAGTGTCTGGATTCCATTCGGTCTGCAATGGAGGGGGAAAAAAAGCAAGCATCTGGTTGTAATACATTATACTCTGCAAAAGCTCAGTCTGCGTTTTAAAAACTTCCAAACGTTTTCCAGACTCATAGGTACACATGAAAGCCCGTGAAGTCCCTTAAGGCTATGTTTGCTTTGCATGACTACCTGGGCAATAGCGTTTCTCGGTCAAGCATTGCAGCAGAAAAGTTAAAATACACTGACAGCACTGGGAAAATGCAAAGAATGCGGAGTGCCAGTGGTTTTCTTTGTGAACTTTGGACCAGGTAAATTACTGGAGAATTTCAGTGGAGTGCCTCCCCCTCCCTTTTTTCTTAGAAAGGAAAACACATCCCTGATTTAACTATCTCCAGACTTCTTTTGCTGCTTGGTAGAGAAAACAAATTATAATATTGACTTTAGATCATGGTTTTTGTCTGTGCAGAAGTGCGGAACACTGCATCCTAGAGAAAGTATTAAATGTTGTGCAAAATCTCTTGCCTTCAGATCAAAATTGAACAAAGCAATTCCTCAAACTGAACACCATATGTAAAACAAAAAAAAAGCTGTTGCCATAAATATTTGTACTAAAAAGAGTGCAACATGGGTTTATGTCAATACTCCCTGACCCCTCTCGCAGGTTCAAATGCCAGCTCCATGTAGGAACTTGCAAGCATACAGTCATGCATGTTTGCGCTGACACACATAACACACATATTCTGAAAACACACCACCTTTCATTTACGAATGCACCCTGCAACAACAAGCCAGCACCTCTGCCGGGACGTTTGTCTGCACAGATGACGGCTTTTCCAGTGTTTCATTTCCACAACAAAACAACACAAGCCATTGGAGACAAAACCCCGACAACCCACCACAACTGCTTATTATCAAGTTGTAAAAATAGTTTGACACAGTCCTGTAATCTTCATTACTGCTTTGCTTGTAGTTTACGACGCATTGCTCTCCGTGTGTAATAGAATATGGGGAAATACCAGCGATACAGTCAGTGGCTGGCTTGATAAGGGCTACTACTGGGTTGTAGTAAATTTAACACTCCTTGAAAATCAGTCTCAGAGGGATGAAAAGTGACATCATGGCAGAGGAATTTATTGCAGTGAGGTCATTGGGCTTCTACTTTGTTTTCTATTGGAATTTTTAAACCATATTAAACACAAATAAGGGATAAGGTCACCGTAACCTATCAGAAATGTCTTTTTCTGATGCAAAAGTTTATTAGCCCCAGATTTGAGGCTCTACATTTTAAATTATGTTGTGATTAACAGAAAAAGTAGCCACAGTTTTAGTTGCTGTGATTATAAAGTCAAAGGTTTATCTCAACTAAAGCTCTGCTAAAGTGCAGATGCATAATTCTCAGAGGGGATGCAGGGACTATGTCCCCTCTAGTCTGAACTAATGGATGTAGGCTGTAGGTATAGTTCAAGTTTTCTCTTTATTTGTACCCGTAGGTAGATTTGTTCTGCAGTAAAAACAGAGATTGCATCCCTGTATATCCCTGCCACGCGACTTTACACTATCCATGTGTCAAAGTGTTTAAAAGGTCTCCTTTACTATTACAATGTCCAGGATAGCAATCGACCACACTGCCAACTTCAAGTTTTCTGAGGATTCGGGTCATGCAGTGAGGCAGCCCTACAAGTTATTTGCTGTGAATCTGTCACTTTATTGGCAGTGCTCGCCTCCCTTCATGCAAATTTTGGACCAAAACAATTGATTATACTCAGGGGGACAATGTTGCTGCATCCTTGGCGGAGCTAGGCCAAGGATGATTGTAATTGGTTTAAGGAAATATATTCAAGCCAGAGCTTTTTTGCCCCTATAGCAGAATGGTAGTGAGGTGCAGTCAGACCATTCTGCACCTGCAACTATGTCCACTCTATACTTAGACCAAATGAATAAAATAAAAACTGGAAGGAACAGAAGACTTCTATTTGCGATAACATTACTAATAGATGAAACAACGCCTTTTCCTCAGCACTGAGTCTTATTTTAACTCTCAATATATGAATTATGAGCTGAATCTACTGTGGAAAACAACCTGTCCATATATATTCCATTATATTTTGTGAATTGCCTGAGTTTTGTGTTTTCCATTACATAAATCAAGACATCTTCACTATAAATCAAAGCAGAAAATGCCCAAACTGGTGCATAAAATTTCACTAGAATGTGATAAGAGGTGAAATAAAGGATCCCCTACTTAATGCAATAACTAGTGTGTTAACCAGTTCAATTAATTCCACCAGTGTTTGCAGTGCAGATAAACAGGAAAGCTTAACCCCTTCGACCTCCTCTACTGGCAGCGATAACAGCAGCCTGTCAAATGTAATGTTATTTGCCTACTTGCTACACATTTATCACATGGTTGGAAAATACTAGTGTCACTGCAACATGTACACACACATACACACACACACATATACACACACACACACCCTCCTTAACTTGGCACCGCTGGATTAGGGATTTGCAGTTACATTGTGAGGGGGTGTGTGCAAAGCGTGGTTTAAAATGCTCAAAATGTAAACCAAAATGGAAGGTGGGCAAACGTTAGCTGCGCATTTTCGCTCGTGCCCTCCTAGCTAACCAAAACACAGAGAAGCTTCAGTGATTACGGCTACAAATTAGCCCCCCGTTAGCTAGTGTCACTGAGGCTGGACATCCACAATGCGAGCGGCGCAAGCTAAAGCGTCGTTTTAGCGGCAAAAACCGGGGCCACTGCGCATTGTCACCGCCGTGTTTATTCTCGCTGAGAACCGTTATTTCCACACACGAATCGATCAGAAGCGTGAGTGAACGTTACAAGTGCACTGAGACTCACCCATAGCTCTGACCCCCAGCTCATGGTTTCAGTACGATGTCCTCGGAATAATCCACAACCCGTATGTTCTCAGCACACACAGCGGCAGCAGACGTGGGTTTTCTGCCTTTGTGTGTCTTCGCCTGTCAAAAAAAAAACCGCTCCTCTAGCTCGTCGGTTTTTTTTTCAGAGTCTCATCCTGTCTGATACAAGATGGCCAGGAGCTGCTGCATAATCTTCAAACAGGATAGTCTCGCTATATGCAGCGCGCGGGCACGCGCCTAGACCCAATGACAGCTGCTCCTGCGCGTGCACGACACACACTTACAAAAAAAAAAAAGCTCTGTGGGGGGGTGTCACTGCAGGGTGTCCACCAATAAAGCCTTTACCAATATCTCTGCTCGCTCGCTATCTCCTCCTGTGAGAGTGCACTGCTGAGGAGCACGGCTCTGAAGTGAATGCTGGGGGGAGGTGGGAGGTTCGGAAAGGTCACCACCCATGGCAGATGTTTCATTGAATACTCCCAGAGGGCTTTACACAAACTTTCTGAGCAACCAACCCCACTTTCTCTTTCTTCCTTGCCTTAATCTTTCTTTGATAATGGCAATCATGCATGGCGCTGGCAACCCCCTAGATTCACTTAATACCCATCCCACAGCAGCACAAGCTTTAACTGTGCACCATAGGGGTAGATTTCCTCTTTCCATTATTCCTGCAGAATATTTTTTGGAGGGAGCACAATAAGTATGAAACTAAGTGACCTTACCTATTTAAATTCCTGCATTATTGTGATTTTATATGAACTTTTTTGTTCTTTTTCTGGCAAAAAGGTTTTTATTTTTGGGAAGGAGAAGTTTAAAATATAATGTAACATGATGCAATATATTAAGCAAATATTAAACTCTTGTCCATCAACATTTCTCCTTCACTGGATTTACTTTTCTCTCCTTTTTGTGCCATTTATTTAGGGCAAGTTATCTCTTTAAATGTGCATGTGGCACTGATTCATGTCAATGATAAATTAATTTGTTTAAATTAAATTCTATGTGTTTCAGCACAATTCTGCTCATGTTCAAAACTTTCTGCACAATCAGGACACATCATGCATATCTGTGTTTGACATACTGCAGAAATAAATATCAAAAAGCTCTGCCGGTGCAGGATGCACTGTTGTTTTTGTTGTTGTTTTTTAAATTAGGTCCTTTTAGAGGGATATATCCCCTGCGTCCCCCCTGTGATATACAGCTCTATTTGCACACAGATGTTGCATATAAGGTGCAGAGTTTAGAAGCTTTGATGCACCAACAATTATGGAAAGTAAGGAAAGGAAATAAGGTTAGCTAATATGAGCAGTGATAGCAGTCTGACTTCCTGCCATGTGTTTGCTTTACTATGAATTTATACAACACATTGAGCCCCAACAGGTGGTCAACAGTTACAGATTCTTCGTTAAAATAACCGTGATCAGATATCTGTCATAACAATGCAGAATTAATCCAGGCTTGCAACTACTCAGGGCATATTCATCTTTTTTTTCAATGTCTTATAGTTGCTGCTTCTTGTTGTAACTCATATTCATTCCTCACTTTATAATGGCAGCTAGTTAAGTGGGAGTACAAGTCAGTTATTATTATAACAGGAACATATTATACATTGTCTGTGTCTTGCTTGAGGACAGTACAGATATATTTCTGTGGCAAATAGCTTTTGTGGCTCTTTGACAAGAGACATTTTGACATCTCACAGTAAGAAATTGCCGT
The DNA here is from genome assembly GCA_900302755.1 of Chromis chromis. Taxonomy (NCBI): domain Eukaryota; kingdom Metazoa; phylum Chordata; class Actinopteri; family Pomacentridae; genus Chromis; species Chromis chromis. The sequence continues at coordinate 18,874 of OMNN01040986.1, forward strand.
TGCACTGTGAATCTTGGCTCACTGTCACACTGTCATGGCTGACTGAGACACTTGTTATTGCTAAGACCTGTGCATTTCCAAATAAGTCCACCTGTCTGCTGTGAAATAAAGCAGGGAGATGCTCTCATTAGGCCGTTCCTTCTGGTAAAAATAGCAAATCACCTGCTGCTTTTAGTGCTCATCATGGTTATGGTGATGAATTGTGTGAATCATTACATAAACTTAAAGTTTTATGCTGATTTTACCTGTAATGTTGATCTAAAAATGATGGAAGCCCAATTCAGAGTCAGTGGTGTGGCTTGTATTGCTACAACAACACTGCCATCTAGTGGTACAAAACACAGAGACACCACTGTGGGGACTAAGTGTAATAAAAGAAATATAAGAAAGTGAAGTCATTTCAGTGAATGAAGGCTTGCTTTAAAAAATCAGGAGAAATTCTGCTTAGACTTGACTAACTTATCATGATTAACTTCAGGGACATGTGACTGGAACTGTGCAAAACTTACTGCAACTTTCAGTGGATTAGAGATAAGACTGATCTTATTTGTTAGACCTGTGCTTTCCTGCCATGAGAAAGAGTCATCTGTTGGTTTCCAATATGACTTGGGAATATATTAGGTATCCACTATTTAAACTGTCTATATGAAGGTAGTTGCAGCATTTATACCCCAAACTACCAATAAAAAAAAGCACTTATTTGCAATTCTAGATACATTTCTTGTAAGACTTCATGGACTGCCTCCTAGTACAGCCTCTGCACAGTACAAACCTTTGCACTTCTATTTCAATATGACAGAAATGTAGTTCAAATTAGGCTGCTCTTTCAAAATAATCCAAATGATTCCAAGTATGCATGCAGCTACATAATGGCTTCCAAAATTAGACGGTATTTGACCTACTAAACTCAAACACTTGAGGTTTTGTAACAGCAACCAGACAAGCATCATGACTGACTTTGAGCTGTGTTACTGTTGTGTTGTATAACAGTGCCAATTTTCCACATCAAACTTGCATTAATACACAAAGATATCTTGACTCGGTGGCAGTAAATTGAAAATAATGACAAATTATGCTCAGTGTGAAGGATTAAGCAGGTTTTAATGCGTCAACGGTGTGCAGTGCAAGGACAAGTCTCGTCTAAATGTGGATCATGGATTGAGCCTTTAAAGGGAAGACAGCGTCATCTAATGGATTGATCACATCCTTCACGAGATTTTAGTTTGCCACCAGGGGTTGCACAAGTGCTTTTTGTGCCATTGCCAGACTGTGTGCACAATATCACCAAGTTATGAAATCAAATTAGCAGGGAATGCCATAGTCGGTGGTGGAAAGTAACTACTACTACTACTACTTGTACTTGATTATTTCCATTTTCTGCTACTTTATACTTATACTCCACAACAGTTTAGAGGCAAATGTATTTATTTACTCAGGTTGCCTTTTTTGACAACTTTGGTTTCCTTTGCAGATTTAGCTTAGTAATACAAAATATAATAAATTAAATATCATAAATTAAGATAACACATTATTGATCCATAAGGAGAAATTGGCAAGCTACACAGCAGATAAAGTATATACATAAGTTAAATAATCTTTAGTAACTTCAAAATTCAAATGATGAACACATTAAAGCATCTATAATTATAATACACCAACATACATAATCCTAAAAAAGTGCCATTCTGCTTGCTTTTGTGAGTACTATAGTATATTTTGATGCTAATACTGTTGCACTTTTACTAAAGTAAAAAAACATTAATTGCAAGATTTGTACTTCTAACAGAGTGTTTCTACACCATGGGTACTCTTTTCTGATCTCTAGTACAAGATCAGAGTACATCTCACTCTTCATAACTTTAATGCATTCAGCCATTCACCAATATCACAAGAGTTGTCTGAGGTCCTTCTGGTTCACTTTTACAAGGATACGGGACACTTCATATCATCAAAAGCTTCTACCACCCACTTGTGTTGTAACCAAAATCATCACTCTCCATTTTTTCTCCATCCACCAACACACTTGGACCAAAGGTTCTTTCTCACATCATGTACATTTTATGTATCTTGTGGTGTTTCAACACAATATTTAGCTTCAACTATTCTTGGCTCACACAGAGGACCAGTCACAACAAACATGATTCACTGAATTGTTTCTCCAAGCCCCTCTCTCAGAGTTTCTCAATAACATGGTTGCTGAAGGATGTAGTTGAAACCTCTGTTAGGTTTTTACACTCTCCAGATGGAAGAGTTGGATTTTCTCAGCCAACAGAGAACCTGGATGTGACCCCAATCTCTCTCTCCATCGCACTGGATCGGAATCCTTTCCATCGCAGTGGTTCCTTTGCACATTTACACTGCCACTTCCCCAAAATGGAGTGCACTCTTACTTCCCCATTGCTTACTTTGTGTGGTTTCAGAAGTTTGCTGTTGAATCTCTCAGCTGTCTGAATTCTTATGTATTCTTAATATTTTACATATTGCCTTATACCTCATACTCTTGTGGAATCCTCAAAAATGTACACAAACAATGTAATAAGTGTATATATAACACAACTACACATTGAGAATTATTACAAAAACACACCCATATATCTAACAGCAACACAAACACACTGGGAGATTTCAGCATTAGTTGTTATAACTCAAACCTTCTTCCTTTTACTGCTGAGTAGCTACAGCCCAGACACAAAGTAAACAGTAAATGAAGCATTTTCTCTCCAAATAAAAGGGTATTTATGTTGCACTTGCAGAGAAAGAATTACTCAGATACTGCACTCAAGTAAAAGTACCAATACCACAATTTAGAAATACTGTTACAATTTTTATTTATTTAAGTAGAAGTACAAAAGCATTTGCATTAAATAGACTTAAAGTGCTAGACGTAAAAGTACTTTTTATGAAGAGTGGCATATTTCAGAATGTGTATTTTATATTTCTGGATTATTATTACCAGTTTAACGCTGAAGCTGGTATGAGTGGTTTAATTCCTAATTTTTGTGTTAATCTATCATATTACATTATAATTTATTTGTAGATTAAATTTTGTATTATTAAACTAG
>OMNN01040990.1:0-12273 GCA_900302755.1 Chromis chromis
CTTTGTTTTCCTGTCCGTCCTCCATCGACGTCGTCACTTTTTTCTCCTCCGACCTGCAACCTGAAGCCTGCAGCTCTGGAAACACAAGCATCACCTGTGACTTTTTGTTTTTAATTCATTAAAATCCCTAAAATCATGACATGAGGTGATTTCATTTGCTCCTTTTTTTTAATGACCGTTTGGCAGCTGTGTGTGTCATCTTTGTGGAATGTTAATGAGATTTTAATGAATGAATTAACTCTCTGGCCTGAAACTCCACTTGTTCCAGCCAATCAGTGCTGCAGTTACGTAACATCTTTTCTACACGGCACACTCGACAACAAAGTTTGCAGCATCCACGTTACAGAACAAATAAATCAAAGTTTGGGAGTTTCTAACAAGCCAAAGCAAAGACCATCTAAAGTTTTTTACGGCCTTGCTGTTATTTCTTCACATATTTGCAAAACTAGATTGTAAATTATATTAAAATAAATAACATAAATTTTGATGTTTCTCTCACTGGACACCGGTGTCCACATTACGAAAATTGTATATTCATGCTATGTGGTTCTGTAGTGTTTATTTGAAGCATTAAATAGAGAAAAGTGCACTTCTTACGCATTATGATCACTAATAGTTCCTTATTTTAATGAAACCAAACCACATTTTCTGCATTCTTCCAGCCATTTTTGATTTCAAATAACCTACAGATGCAATTCAAGTGTGTGATTTTAGCAACTTGAAATCACATTTATACAATCTCTCCTGTTTGCTGATACGCCTCTGCAACTAAACATTTTCTCGATTGATCGATTAACTGTTTGATCCATAGAATATGAGAAAATGGTGAGAAATAACAGTTTTACTCAGTTTACTGTCATAGAGGAGGAATGGAAGCAGAACATATTCACATTCAAGAAGCTGCAATCAGAGAATTTAGACTTTAAAAAAAATAAAATCCCTCAGACTGATTTATCAAAACAGTTGCCGATTACTTCAATGGTTGATAACTGATCGATTAATTGTTGCACCTTATGACTTTACAGACAGGTTTCTCTTTACTTGTCCTTTTAAAAACATAGTAACTGGATTGTGAGCTTGTGCTTTCTACATTATTAAAATGCATTTGCAGTTACCATCACTGGCCACAGGTGTCGCCAAAACCGCCCCAGACTGAAACCTTAACTTGAGGACTCTCACCTGTGAGGAGTTCGGTGTCTGTCGAGGCTGTTCCACCTGCAGAAAGTGAAGTTTGAAGCTGATCCTCTGAGGCTTCGGCTGCATTCAGATGAGTCCAGCCTGAAGTGCTGCTCAGAGAGGCGTCCTCGGCCTCTTTGTCGCTGCTCGGCGATGTGGGATAAATGTCCTCGCTGTGGGTTTTGGCAGATTCATCTGCGGCGACTCTGGGAGCTTCGCTTCCTGTTTGGTGACTCAGTGTTGTGGAATATTCAGGGTCCTGTGGAGCTGAAAATCTCTGGGAGTCTGACTGGTTTCCTGGTTCTTCAGCTGGTTCCTCTTTCCTCTCCATTTCTTCTTCTACAACATGATGTTCCTCACATCTTTCTGTCTTTGCTTCATGCAGCATCTCCACTTTGTTTTCTTTGATCTCATCGATCTCTTCTTCTGCTGTCTCTCTGTCTTCTTCATTTCTTTCTTCCTCTTTTTCTTTCTCCTCATGAGAGTTCAGTTCCTCATTTCCTTTCACTTCTTCCACCATTTCTTCCTCTTCTTCATTTCTTTCTTCATCTTCCTCTTTTTCTTTCTCTACTTTGTCATTCTCCATCTTTTCCTCATTAGTCTTAAGCTCCTCATTTTCTTTAAATTCTATCAATTCTTCCTCTTTTTCTTTCTCCTCATATTCTTCTTTTCTTACTTCTTCATCCTCATGAGACTTAAGTTCCTCATTTCCTTTAATTTCTTCCACCTTTTCTTCCTCCTTCTCTCTATATTGTTCATTTCTTTCTTCATCTTCCTTTTTTTCTCTCTCTTCACATTCTTGTTTTTCTACTTCTTTTTCTTTAATTTCTTCCACTTTTTCTTCCTCTGTCTCTCTGTCTTCATTTCTTTCTTCAGGTTTCTCTATCTCTACTCTGTCGTTCTCCTTGTTTTCCTCATTAGTCTTAAGTTCCTCATTTTCTTTAAATTCTACCACCTCTTCTTCCTCTGTCTCCTTGTCTTCCTCTTTTTCTTTCTCCTCATATTCTTCTTTTCTTACTTCTTCATCCTCATGAGACTTAAGTTCCTCGTTTTCTTGAGTTTCTTCCACCTTTTCTTCCTCCTTCTCTCCATCTTGTTCCTTTCTGTCATCTTTCTCGACTCTCTCATCCTCACATTCTTCTTCATCGTGAGACTTAAGCTGCTCTTCTTCCATCTCTTCTTCCTCCATCTCCCTGTCTTGCTGCTTTCTTTCTTCATCTTCCTCTACTCTGTCATTCATGTCATTTTCTTTAAACTCTTGCACCTCTTTTTCCTCTTTTTCCTTCTCCTCACATTCTTCTTTTCTTACTTCTTCATCCTCATGAGACTTAAGCTCCACATTTTCTTTGATTTTTTCCACATTTTCTTCCTCCTTCTCTCCATCTCGGTCCTTCATTTCTTCATCTTCCTGTTTTTCTTTCTCCTCACATTCTTGTTTTCTTACTTTATCCTCATGAGACATGAGCTCACCGTTTTCCTCTTCTTCTGGTCCCTTACCTTTCTCTTCACATTGTTCTTTTTCTTTAATTTCTTCCACCTTTTCTTCCTCTTTCTCTCCGTCTTCTTCATTTCTTTCTTCATCTTCCTCTTTCACTACTCTGTCAATGTCCTTCTTTTCCTCGTGAGTCTTAAGCTCATTTTCTCCACACTCTTTCACCTCCTCTTCCTCTGTGACTTTTTCTTTCTCCACACGTTCTTCTCTTCTCACTTCTTTGTCCTTATGAGGCTTAAGTTCCTTATTTCCTGTAACTTCTTCCACCTTTTCTTCCTTCTCTCCACCTTGTTCCTTTATTTCTTCCTCTGTCTCCTTTTCTTTGACATCACATACTACCTTTCCTACTTCTTTATCCTCATCGTTTTCTTCACATTCTTCCACCTCTTCTTCCTCTGTCTCCTTACCTTTCTCTTCACATTCTTCTTTTTCTGTTTCTTTCATTTCTTCCACCATTTCTTTCTCCTTCTCTCTATATTGTTCATTTCTTTCTCCATCTTCCTCTTTCTCTACTCTGTCATTCTCCTTTTCCTCAGTAGCCTTCAGCTCCTTATTTTCTTTTAATTCTACCACCTCTTCTTCCTCTGTCTCCTTGTCTTCCTCTTTTTCTTTCTCCTCACGTTCTTCTTTTTCTACTTCTTCATCCTCATGAGAGTTCAGTTCCTCATTTCCTTTAACTTCTTCCACCTTTTCTTCCTCTGTCTCTCTGTCTTCTTCATTTCTTTCTTCATCTTCCTCTTTCTCTACTCTGTCATTCTCCTTGTTTTCCTCGTGAGTCTTAAGCTCATTTTCTCCACACTCTTTTACCTCCTCTTCCTCTGTCACTTTTTCTTTCTCCACACGTTCTTCTTTTCTTACTTCTTCATCCTCATGAGACTTAAGTTCCTCGTTTTCTTTCAATTCTTCCACCTTTTCTTCTTCCTTCTCTCCATCTTGTTCCTTTCTGTCATCTTTCTCGACTCTGTCATCCTCACATTCTTCTTCATCCTCGTGAGACTTAAGCTGCTCCTTTTCTTCCATCTCTTCTTCCACCATCTCCCCGTCTTGCTGCTTTCTTTCTTCATCTTCCTCCTTTTCTTCCTCTACTCTGTCATTCTTTTCATTTTCTTCTAATTGTTCCACTTCGTCTTCCTCTGTCACTTTATCATCCTCCTCATGTTCTTCTTTTCCATTTTTTTCTGCCTCAGGAGACTTGAGACTTTCCACCTCTTCCTCCTCTGTCTCCTTTTCTTGTTTCTTTCTTTCATCATCTTCCTCCTCATACTCTCCTACTGCTCCTTCTTCCTCTCTTCCCAACTCTTTTCCTGCTCTGACGTCTTCCTGATTTACCGCCTTTTCTTCTTCTTTGGTTTTCCTTTCTGTCTCTTTCTCTTCATCCTCCTCACCCTCGACCCTCCTTTCTTCTTCTCCCTCAGTCACTGCTTTGTCTTTTCCTTCCACCTTGTCTTCTTCTTTTACCTCTGTTCCTCCTTTCTCTTCTGTCTCCTCTTCTTGTCGTTCTCCATTTTCGTTGTCATTCTCATGTATCTTTGCTTCTTTCTCTTCTTCGTCCTCGCTAGTTCTTTCTTTTTCTCCTTCAATCTTTTCCTCGTCCACCTTTTCAGTCTCTTTCTCTTCTTGTTTCCTCTCATGTGCAGCTTCTTCTGTCTTCGTTTCTTTCTCCTCTTCTTCTTCCACCTTTCCAGTGTTTTTCTCTTCTTCCTCTGCTGCCATTTTGTCTTCACCACCTTCTCCTTCCTCCTCGGTCACCATTGTGTCCTCTAATGACAGAATATCTCCAAACAGCCCGACTGCCTGAATGACCCGGGACATGATGGAGTTCTGCTCTATGTCCAGACTGTCCAGAACGTCTGCGGCCGTCCACCAGCTCGCCATCCTGCAGGAAACTCTCGGTTCAGACGAAGAGGAAGCAAACCTGCATCTGTCCCAGCGGGGTTCAAACTCGCTATGAAAGCTTTCACACACGACCAGAGTAGGATTTCATTAATGCTGGTTGGCAGCGAGGCGGCACACGTCATTTCTCAATCCACAGTCTGGTGACCTGAAGGCCACGTTTTCAGCCTCATGTATGCGAACAAACTGGTAATACTTTAAGCTCTCAGGTATGAGCTCCTTCACTGGAACCCTCCCGGATTTTACTCAGTGTGCAAGTTTACAATTGGAGAACAGAAACCTGAAAAAGTATTTGCATTGTTATTTAAAATACATGAAAAATACAAAAGTAGACGGTGAATTTACATGTCTAATGTAAAACAACTATTCAATATACGGGGTCAGCCCTATGTTCCCACAACCCAATGGTCCCACAGCCCTATTTTCCCACGTTTGTAAGATTTATTTTTTTGCTGAAAATTTAGAAAATTAGGCCCTATGTTCCCACATTGCTAAGATATTTTAGTAGCAGTGTTGAGCTCAAAAGACTTTGGAAGCTTGCTCTCTCCTTCAAATCGCCAGTCGCGGGATTGAGTGGTGAACCAGGGGTAGAGATGTAGAAATTGTGGGAACATATGGCCTAATTTTGAAAAATATCTTAGAAATGTGGGAACATAGGGCTGTGGAAACATAGGCACGCTCCCCAATATACAACATTTTATGGTAGAGTTGCATACAAATATTACAATTGATATGATCCCAGTTTAATAGTATATTGTTGTAACTATAATCAGGTTTATTTGTTTCATATCAGTTAAAGGTGAATCTAATAATTTTAAGGTGGATGTACTTCTGTTTAACATTAAAGATCGATTAAATATGACATATAAAACTTTGATGTACATGTAAATACTCTACTCTAATGATCTCATGTTCATTAGGGCGGTTGTGGCTCAGGTGGTAGAGCGGGTTGTCCACTGATCCCAAGGTTGGTGGTTCGATCCCCGGTCCCCCCCCCCACATGCCGAAGTGTCCTTGGGCAAGACACTGAACCCGAAGTTGCTCCCAATGGCAGATTAGCGCCTTGCATGGAAGTCTGCCACTATTGGTGTGTGAATGTGTGAATGAGAAACACATTGTAAAGCGCTTTGAGTACCACTAAGGTAGAAAGGCACTATATAAGTGCAGAACATTTACCATTTACATACAATTAAGACAAGAGAAACTATCATTTTAATTATGGAAAATTTGTGTTTTTTTAAGAGAAGGTTATTCTCAAGTTGTTGTTGTTGCTTTTTTGGTATTGTAGTTGCAATATTGCAGTTTTCATTTAAATTTCTACTAACAATAATCAGTAAATTACAGAGTTAAATTGCAGAATTGTGGATTGGTGCTCATTTCACTGGAATGAACATGTAAACAGAGAAACACAAGCAAACAGCACCAGGAAAGAAATAGTGCAAATAGAGTGAAAACATTTCCCATTAATTTCCCACACAGAAGGTGACTTCATCGTGATATAATAAAATATGGGTTATTTATAGTATTTCGTCGTAAAAAAAAAAAAAAAGAAAGAAAAAAGAGTAGTCCAATTGAAACTAAGATGCTGTAATTATCCAGTTAAGTACTCACCATGCTGAAGATGTTGAATTTCTATTCATATCAAATGTAGGATGTTTGGAAGCTCACAAAGGACGAACTCACACAATATATATTATGAATAACCACATTCATTAAGACACATAAAACTCGATCTGGAGACAAAAACATTTAAATCATAATCAGGTAATCGAGCACATTACAGCCTTTATCATGTCGATCATTCTGCATATTTCATCATAAATACATTCTAACAATCGTCTTTATTCATGGAGCTTATTTCAAAATGGAGCTGCTTCACGCAACACAAATGATAAAAACCAATAAAGCTGAATCCAGCACTGCAAGGTAAATGAAATAAACAAACCAAACCAGTGTGATAATAAATAATAAAAGCAGCACAAACTTTTGTGAGCCTTTTCTTTGACTCTGGCTCTGACTGTACATATAACAGCTTGAAGATCAACATTCCCTCTGCGGTTTATCCCACAGCGGCATGTAAAGCTCCACAATAAGCTGCAAAGTGTGTTATAGTCTCACATGTATCGGCATTATGTCATCAGAATTACACCTGCAAACCCACATTTAAAGATTTCAGTAAAAGAAAATATCATAAATATTGAAAAACGTCTATAAATGACCTGAAATGTGACTGAAGCTGAATAATTCTTCATATTTCAGGTGATTTGAATCTTACCACTCAGTGTCCACTAGCTGGCAGTAGAACCTGACAAATGCAGCTTGAGTTCACTGCATGTCAACATGGCTGCTTGTACATATGAACAATTACATATAATTCAAATAAGCAGAATTATGAGTTACATTTTTAAAAAATGCTCCTCTTGGCGTGTTTAAAATTGATATGATACAAAATATTGTATAATCGTGTGTTAAACTGGATTTATTTAAAATTTCAGTGACTCACTTGTAAATCTATATTTGACTGTTTTTATGCCATGTTTGCTTTTTGTTGTGTGTTATGATGTGCTGGATATCAGTTTAGCTTTGACAAAGCTGTTTGAGACGCTACTAAATTCAATAACAAAACCACAACTTGTTGTTTATCTGAATTTATTACAACAATCAAATTTTTCATCAGTACAAAACTGAAATAATTTTCTTATTGTTTTCATCATCTTTTATGAAAATATGCACTAAATATATTTTTAAATCATTTTTACATTCAAAAATGGTGCAAATAAAACCTTAATTGAAGGATAAACTATTTATATTAATAGTGATTATTAATAAAACAGGCTCAGAACGTTAATTCTTATAAAGTTTTGAGGCATGATGAGAAGGTAAAGGTGCATATTTTAGCTATGGGTGTGAATACGACCCACAAAATGGCTTATTATAGTGTTTTTGAACACCAGTGCAGAACAGAAAGCCCTTAGTTCACCTCACAATGAGCCTCAGATAATATTTCATGTTAGAAACACAAAAAGATCTTTATTTGAACTAGCAGCAGCACCGACACTTATTGCAGCTCTCATTTTCCAGAGTGTCGGCATTGTTTTCTACGATTCACCTCTGCTCTGTGACTTTGCTTCCTGCTGCGCCCTCCAAGCAGCGAGGACCTCGTCGTCTTCGGCCTCGGCTGCAGCTCGAGCTCTGATCCTCTGCCTGGTTTGGGCGATGAAGGTCGCGATGTCGTCCTCCTCGTCTTCGCCACTAGCTTCCTCCCTCCGGCTCCTCCTGCCTTCTGTGTCGCTGCTTTCATATCGCGATTGATGAGTGAACTTCCTCTTGGTGGAGAAGTCGCTGTAGCTCTCTGTTCCCTCGTCGCCCTCCTCATAAGCGCCGTACGACCTTCCTGCCCGGCTGTAGCTGTGGGACTGAGCCAACCCGTTGTAGGAATATTCGGCATCTTCACTCGACAGATCTTCGTGAAGCCTTGATCTGTATCTGGAGGTGACGCCGTACGGCGTTTCTTCGTCGTCTTCTGCAGCATAAGACGCCCTGCGGCTTGAGAAGTCAAATTCAGAAGCAGAGGCATCGAGATCATCGTATGGATCCTCCGACGGACCAGCTTCTGCTCCTGCTCCTGAGGCGGGTTTTCTTGGAGGAGGCCGGACGCTTTGCAGCCAGTCGTCGATGCTCGTGTTTTTATCTTTCTCCAGCACTGGGTTAAGATTCAGACACCCGGAGAGGCCGTAAGTCCTCTTCGGTTTCTCTTTTTTCTTTGCCTCTTCAAGGAACTCCTCCTCTTTCTGCTTTCTTTCCTCCTCCTCGTCTTCATCCTCCTTCGGTTTCTTTTTCTTGTACAGAGTGCTGCGCTTGTTGTCCTCCAGGATCTTCTTCTTTTCATAGGTAGCCATCTTGCCCCTCATCTCAGATTTGATCTCCTTGTCCATGGCGTCCAGTTTGCCCAGGTTGACCTGGTCCTGGAAGAGGCTGAAGAGAGGCACGCTGGTGGTGGTGATCTTGTTTTTCTTGGAGCCGAGGTTGGAGCCGAGGTTGGAGCCCAGGGCCGAGCCTCGACCGCTGAGACCTGAGATGCTGCTTGACCCACCGGCTGAGAGGACTGACGCCGCCCTGCCACGACCCTGGGAAAGACCGCTGGAGTAGGAAGCTCCGCTCAGCAAGGACGCTTTGTCATCGTCTCCACCGCGGCCTGAGATCACGCTTGATGCTCCACCAAAGCTCAGCTCAGAACCGGCACGTGAAGGAGGAGGCAGGCTCATTTCACTCTGCTTCTGTTTGATCGTTTCAGACACGACGTTGGCAATCCAGTTTTGGATGCTGGACAGATTGACCATTGGTTCGCCTCCGGGGCCTTGTACAGTTGGAACTGGAAGGATGGGAGGAACTGGTGGCACAGGATTCATCGGGCCTATGGATTGTGAAGATCTTGTGCTGCGAGGTTGTGAAACTGAAGATATGACAGAGGATCTACCGCTGAGCATAGACATGTTGTCATCGTTGGCGACACTCGGGGGCCCGGTGACCCCAGCTCCTGCCCAGAAAGCAGACAGAGGTATCGTTCCACCGCTAACACAGCTCTCGGTCTCCCATCCGCACATGGACTGACTTTCTTCTAAAGTCTTCCTCGAACGCTCCAGAAGCTCCTCGCGCCTTTGCCTCCTCTTGACCGTTGCAGAGTCCTCACCACGGCTCATTTCCAAAATCTCATCTGTGTTCTCCTCCCCGAAACGCTTCTGCTGCCTCAGCTTCCATGCCTGATACGCCGTCAGGTTGACATCTTGGAAGGACGGCGTCTTGGCTTCTCCCTCACCGTTATTACTCTCTCCGTCACCGACAGAACTTTTCTCTCCGTCCTCACGATCTTTCTTGTTCCAGCCGAACTGGATCCTCTTGACGCGCCAGCGCTCCAAAGGCGTCATCTTCTCCTTATTCTTCTGGCAAAAGTTGTACATGGAGCCGGAGTCAGAGATGATGCTTTCCACTTCATCGTCGATCTTCTTCTTTCCTGGTTCGCCCTCAGTAGCGGTGCTCTCACTGCCTTCATCGTCTTCTTTTTTGCGGTAGCGAGCAGCAGCTTGTTCTTCGATCTCCCTCAACCGCTGTTTCCAAAGATCAGAGAAAGTTGTACAGCTGGAGGTGGACATCGCGTCAGAGGGCGGACGCCTGTTGCGACGCTTCAAACGCTCTTTCACAGCTCGTACGTCCTCGCTAGTGACGCTCTCCGCGTCGGCATCGATACCTTCTTTTGTCTTCTTCGGATGACCTCCTGCAAGAGATTCCACGTCCTCCACGTCGCTGTTGAGCTGCGCCTCCCACCACTCGTCGTTCTGGTATTTCTCGTTTCTCCGCTGCCAGTCGCGGATCATGCTGTCGAGACCATCGTCATCGTCGCCGTCCTCCCCACCACCCTCAGGCAGAACCAGCTCCTCCTGAACACCAGCCTGGTTCTCCGGCCCGTTCTGAACTCTGGTCAGCCCATTCCTGAGCGCTGCAGCAGCAGAGGAGGCGACGCTGCTCATCACACTTTCTCCATCCTCCTCCTCCTCCATCATAATGGAGTTTGCTTTCACCTCGATCATGCTCTGCTCTTCCTCTTTATCCGTATCGTCATCATCATCATCATAATCCCCACCCTCGCCGAAGATGCGAGCGCGGGTGCGGGCGTCGATCACGGAGCACTGGCTGAGCGTTTCGTCATCGTCGTCGCGCTCCTCCATCAGATTCTCGTTGAGTTCTCGCAGCTGCTTCAGGAAGCCTTCGTTGGGGTTGATGGCGCGTTTTTTCCTCATGGACGTCAGAGCCTCCATGATGGACATGTGCTGGAAGATCATCAGGTAGGACGCCACCAGGACGGCGGAGCGGCTCACGCCCATCATGGAAACCACAAGAACCTTTCCTGAAAGCAAAAGATATTTACTGAACAACATCCAAAGATGAAAATGAGACATTTCTCTGACATTTCTTTGTACTTAGCTGACATACAGCACCTGTAAAAAGTTTGCACCTCCCTTTGGAAGTTTAGATTATTTAATTTGAAAACTACTTTCTACTTATTTCTACTGTGCTGCAATTACAGTCAAAGGTTTATCCACTAAATACTGACTTGAAAAGAGTGAAAACTTATGTAATAATTATTTTACATTAAATTACTTGTCAAAAATACAGATTTTTGATGTGGACATTATACAGAGTTAATTTTTTTTTTTACAGTCAGTATGTCATGTAATACTTTATTCTTTTTCTAGATATTTGTAATGTTAACAAAACATGGACAATAACAACAACAGTTTAGGAAGCCCTAAACAGCCACGGTTCAACTTAATTTTTTCGCTCAGTTTTCTCGAGAAAACGAGATAATTTTGTCGTTATCACGCGATAACAAAATCCGTTATGTTACGATAACGACAAAATGATCTCGTTTTCTCAAGAAAACAAAAAAGTTTTGCAAGTCTGCGGATACAAGTTATCGTCCTTAACAGTGGTATGGCGGGTTGGTTTCGCTTTGTACCTCACCGGAAAATTAACTCGTTATAACAACATAACAGATTTTGTTTTCTCGAGAAAACAAGATTATTTTGTCGTTATCATGACATAACAGAATTTGTTGTCACGTGATAACTACAAAATTATGTCATTTTAACAAGAAAATGGAGGAGAATTATCTTGTTTTCTTGAGAAAACAGAGTGAAAAAATTAAGTTGAACCATGGCTGTTTAGAGCTTCTGTAAATATCAGTAAATCAAAAAAAAATACAGATATTCGATGTGGACAGTCACAGTTTTGGTGTTTTACTATCAACATGTAAATTAATACATTCTGTAATTAAACAAAACAGGGGAAACCTGTAAAATAACAGTAAATTGTTGTTGTTTTTTTACTGTTGAAAACCTGTTGAAAACTTTTTATCGTGTTCAACACATAATATGTAACAGAGCATATTTTTCCTTCTCACAGATTAAAATTATCCGGTTTAGCTTCCCAGCCTGCAGATACAGGGTGAGTTAGTCAGTTGATGAGTTCAAGACAAAGTCGACTCTGTGACTGTATCATCATCTTCCAGGAACACAGATAACTCTGTTACCCATAAAACACTTCTCAGAAACTGAGATGTTACAGATTAACTTTTTGGGAATTGTTAAACTCTGCCTGGGAAAATGCAACTGGAAAATATCTGGAGAAATAAGAGCTTTGTGCAGTTTCCCTGGTCTGGATTCTGGACATGAAGAGAAAAACTCCAAGAAACCAAATACTAATGAAGATGCTTTCAGATGCCCACAAATCTTTGGGGGAAGCACACTTTTTAAAAACTGTTTTGTAATCAGAAATGACAGATTTATCATTATTCTTATTAAATAGATTCTAAAAAGTAAGAAAAGAAAAAGTAGCCGCTACCGCTGTTCATCTTGGAGAGTGTCGCTGTTTATTTCAGTAAAAACAAACTTCATTGCTGACAGATAAAGAGAGACTGATGCTTTAACAAATCCACCTTTCTCTATGGAATAGGTTCCTGAGAGACATTCAACAAAAAAGTTCACACCCTGATGAATATGTCTGACTAAATATTTTAAGAGTGCAGATTTAATGCGACATAAACAATTGATATCAGCCTTGGAAAATTCTGGTTCAAAGGAAGCACTAAACTGCTTTTTGACTCATAGAATATAACAGCTTAAAATGCTCTATTATAACTAACATCCTTCATTTGC
>OMNN01040990.1:12293-30836 GCA_900302755.1 Chromis chromis
ATCCTTCATTTGCTATCCAACTTGAAGAAAAGTGCAGAGGGAAGTAATTAGAGTATTTATTCTGCAGTGAAATGTCCCCCATCACTGATTTATTATTAAATCTGATGTGACGAGCTGTGTAAAGCAGCATTTTACTGTTGCATAGTGTTTTAAGGTGGAGGAAAGAAGAAAAAACAAAGTTCTGATAAATAAATCTGTATTGAAAGTCCCTTTAATCTGTGATTTATTTTAGAAAACTTGGATAAACTGACCTCTTTGAATGTTGTTCTTTTGTCTTTGCATTGTACGTATCTATCTTTGTTCAGTTTTGTAGATTCCCCCTTTTCTTTTAAAGCTAAAGATATTGTAATTGTATTGCTAAACTTGAATGGAAATGGTCTGATCTCTTGTAATAAAATATATTAAAGAGGAGGGTAGAGAAGAATTAAAAAATAGGACATGAAATTGTTTGAAACTATCTTTTTAGTAAAAGTCAAAAGCTTCTTTTGTCCAATTATGAAATAAAACCACACAATTAGAATGGATGAGTGTTTAGAGAAACTTAATGTGGACGGACGCTCGACATGACGGACTAAATAAGCCATCTCTCACCTTTGTGAGTCAGCAGAGCCTCGTCCAGGAATTCGGCGGTGGGTCTGAAGTGTGTTGAGATGTCGGTGTAGGGGAAGTCGTCCACCTCGATGCCCATGTACTGGATGTTCATGCCGGCGTAGAAGGACTGGCTGGTGTAGACCCCGGTGCCATGAGCCGTGTTCAGGATGTGTGTGATGCCAATTCGCTTCAGACGGGCCTTATTAACCGCAACAGACCTGAGACAGAAAAACACATTAAGTTTCCTCTAAAATCACAGTAAAATCCTGGCAGCTGTTAATTACTGTATAATTACAGAACTCTAGAGTAGAATATTAAGGTTTACTGTTCAATGCTGTAACTAGACTTTACAATAATATACTGAAACATTTTGCTCTTATAAAACATATAAAATGTGAATTGCAGAAATATACCAGAAGAACCAGAACTCTATACAGAAGTACTGTTGTTACTGCACAGATTCCTCCATATGTGGAAAATGTCTATATGAAAACAACAATGTTACTGCACAGATTGTGATATAGTGATTTAATACTGTTAGGCAGCTTTTTTGTGATTGGAAACATCTGGGAACATTTCTTCAGTTCTCATCTCCAGCTGCAGGTTCACGATGACTCACCATTACAAGGGCTTATATTCTGGGTAACAATTGTGAGATTCAAAATACAGTTTGTTAGAAAAAAATCTTACACTGAGTCTCAGGTATTCCTAAAAAAATTGGCGGTGTTGTAGGACAGGGAGAAAATCCACAAGATGTAACAGGACTTATGGGAAATGTGACGAAGATATTTAGATTTTCCTATGAACAAACTCTATGCTGATGACACTGAATGTTTTAACTCAAACCAAATCACACGTTTTCAGGTAAAATGAAGGATTAAATGTTCAAAAAATGATCCTCACTGAATCCAGACACCTAAACACACACTAAATTACCTAAAATAAAAACAATTCATGGTTTTCTTTTCACTCAGCCCGCTGACACTCACTTCTCGGCGATGTAGATGTTGGGCCACACCTCGTCCACGGGGTTGATGGGAGCCTCCAGGCGGTCCTGCACCATGGCCCTCTGGATGTCCAGCACACAGGGGGTGTTGTAGGGGCTGCGGTCGTCGATCATGTCCTTGACACGGTTGTAAAGATCTTCCACCATCAGCTGCTCGGCCGTTTCCAGCATGGACTCCGGGATGGACTCTGTGCGAACACTACGAGGGGGCAGCTCTGAGGAGAGAAAATCACGATGGTTCGTCAGGATTTATTTGTTGCACTTGTGGTAATTAATCAATAAGTAAGTGACACCGTCAGAACCAGGGAGCTGCTGGGTTACTCGGCCACATGTGAACCAGCTGTGGCCCACATCTGGCTGGATTTTGGGGGTGAAAACCAGGACAAGTGTGGGATGAGAATTAACTCCACTCCCAGAATTAAAGCAGTGTACTTGAGTCAAGTGCAGATTTAGCCAATCCATTCTGGCCCCAAAACCTACTGGTGGATTCAAAAAGGTTAAAAATCAGGTGTTTTGTGCAGTTTTGTCGCAAAAATTACCCAAATTTAAGCCTCAAATTGGGATACAACATTATTATGCAACACATTTACGCATCAACCAGTAAAAAGGTGATGATTTATGTTATTAAAGTAACCTAATGAGACCAAACACTGCAGTTAGACCCTGTAGTGTTATTTAAGGTGTGAGTAAGTTAAATATTACGGATTAAATATATAAAATATGACTTTAATTGACTATAGTACACATTAAGGCTGAAATCCAACAGAGTTACTGAAACTTAACCTAACTAATATCAATATTGTGGCTAAAACCCTGCAGTGTTAATGACTTTGGAGCTACACTTGGCTACTTTTTAAAATAATACAGCTGCTAAAACGCTCCTCTTGCACTCTCAGGTGTGTGAACAGCCTCTACAGAAAGAGCTCATCAATGCAGCTGCACTCATCGCCCTCCCTGATCACGAAACACGAATCGGCTGCCACTAATGTGCCGTAATTTCAGAGGAGAGATCTGATTCAGAAGCTGCTCTGTGTTGCGTCGCATTGGCTCATTTCCTCAATCAGCTCCTCCGCCTCCGTCTGTCCGTGCTAACAGGAATGAAACGTGGATTTGCCATAATTGAAGAGTGTTTGACCAGATTAGATGTCGTTATTCCTCATGTTGCGTCTGAATGAGGTTAAGTGTGTTTCCTGCACACACTGAAACCTTTAAATGATAATTCACTGCTGCAGGATGAAGAAGCAGAGCAGAGAAAATTACCTGATTCATTTCTGAAACTGTAGTCTTTGTTTTTTTGTTTTGTTAGTTTTTTGCTCCTGTCACATTTTTCCTCACTGTGGGTTCATTTTTCACTGCAGTATAAAGTCCTGCACCTCTATGGAAACAGAACAACCACGAAGAAGGAGAGAGAACTCTGTGCAGTACCACACAGTTGACTATTATTTTTACAGAAAGTGAAAAAAAAATGGATTTATCTTGTACAACATTTTGTCCGTAGCTTACCAATAGTGAAGCCTGAGTCACTCATGGCCTCTTAGTTGTGCTGAGAAGTGCCAATTTTATTTAATTTTTTCCTGAATGTGCTGTGCATTTATAAACAAGACATGTAAAATAAAGTGGTTTTGATTAAATATCAAGATTTTAAGGTGATATTTTTGGTTCGTTAGGTCCATCAGACCATCAGACAACTGAAAATCCAATGATTCTATCTGTTTTTACAGATTCTGGATCTAATAAATGCTGTAATTGTAATGATTTTTACATTATAACATGCCTTTTTTAAACCCGCTAGTGTGTTTTGTGGTTCAGAAGATTAACTGATCACATTTTGGATCAATTATGTTAAAGCCCCCCTTCGATCGGATCTCTTTTTCAACATTAAGTTATGAAAAAACTTTAATGTTCATGTAATGGCCTCTCAGAAGATCTGTAATTGTTTTAGGTACAAGATGTCACAATGTTTTAAAGAGCCCACATTCTGCACATTTACAGGTTCATATTTGTATTTTTGGGCTCTGCTAGAAAATGTTTAGATGCTTTAATGTTCAAAAACACATTATTTTTCTCACATTTCATCTCACATTTCTGTGAAATGCTCCATTATAGCTCCCATCTCATTAAGGCCACGCCTCCTGGAAAGCCCAGTGCGCTCTGATTGGTCAGCTAGTCCGACCACAGCCAGGTAACGTTGTTTAATAACCTCAGTACAGGCAGAGAGGTGGAGCTCTAAAAGAAGCAGCTGCTCATTCTTTGTTTGATGGCCAAACTAGCTTCTCGACAGGTGATATGCAAATGAGTTACATGGTGATGTCGATAAGTAACTGGACGTTTTCAGGCAGGTAACCAGTTTTCAGTCATCCCTTTGTTGTAGAATTTACAAGCACAAATGAGCTGCTTTGTAACACACTGAAGGAAAGAAGAAGCACAAAAAGCAGAATATGGGCTCTTTAAATGTCAGGGCCTGTAGTCCTGAAGGAAAACTACCATTTCAGCTGCACAGTAAACAACGTCACAAGGAAATGGGGACCAACTACACAATCAAAAGTCAGATTTGTGAAGCCACACAGATAGACGTTAAAATATCCTTGTCTGGTCTCACCCTCGTTGATGATCTTCTTGGCAGCGATAGCGGATGAGAGGTGGATGGGCTCCATGAAGATGCTCGAGGCGTCAGACCCAGAGATCATGGAAAACCTGGACTCTGACGCCATGGAGAAGCTGTGAGAAAGCATTGTGTGAAAATGAAAATGAAAAGCAGAGCAAAACAGCCAGCATTAAAAAGGCAGATTCATTAAAATGTTGTTGCTTTAAAAAGTGTGTCAGTTGATTTTCTCTTTGTAGCATGACAGCCCTCTGGTTTAATCGGTAAAGTTCAGGGTATAAAGTCACATTGAGTTGTGACCTTTACTGAGAGATGAATACACTTCTTCTGTCTGCTAAATGTTCCTCAAAAACAGCCTCTGGCTCTACACTTTCTTGGTTTTATTTAGTCAAATAATCTTCCTGCATGAGTCTGCAAAATGAAAGTTTCTTATTTATTCCAAGAATCATAACGAAAAACAAATGTCTTATTGAATTTAAGTCATTTCTTTACTCTGATAAAGACATCTGCTGTAAAAGACATTAACAGCACAAGTGTCTTTTTCAATTTAAACCATTAACCGAGGTTCTGTGTTGTTGACAGAAGTTAAGAAGCGTTAAACAGATCTTTGTAAAAATCAGGCTGCAGAAATGAAATAAACTGTTCATGGCGGCTTGAATACACTGCAGACGTATTAGTAGTCAAGTATCTTTGTCTCTCAGTGACTTATATAACATGTAAAACATTTAATCAGGAAATAAATTCGTTCTTGGAGCATATTTTAACTACAAAATAGTAGAAAAATGTCACATCTTGGAGCTTTAAATTGCAAAATTCATTACAATTTTCCAGACTCATGCAGTTCTGTAAAAAATCTGTTAAATGTTGAACTGAAGCAGCTTTGAAGCAGCTCTACCTGGGGGAGGGACAGCGGAGGTAATGGGCCTGGACTCCTTGGACGCTCCTCTCCTCCTCCTTGTCTTCATCAGGTACCGTCTGATCGCCGAGCTCCCCGCTCTCATTGGTCGACGCCATGGCAACCAAGATCCCACTTTTCTTCCTGCTGCTGAGACTAAAGAAAGAACTACTGTAATTCACGTTGCTGCAGTTTAGAGAGGAATGAAATTGTTTTATGGTCATAAATCAGCAATGGTGCATTTCATTTGAATGAATTTGCAACTTTCTCAGCTTGTTGAGTCTTTAAACAGATTAGTATGTTGTCGGTACCAGTACTGATGTGAGTTTTCATGATACTGAAACAATACTACTCTCAATATTGCAGTTTGAACAATACAAACGTGTTAAAATTGAACTAAATATTCCCCAAAAAATTCCCCCAACAATGAAAACATACAAGAATCAGAAGACGGGTGTTTCTTTTCTCTCCAGCACTTGGTCTTTTTTCATTCTCAAAACATGAACATGAGCTCATAAGACCACAGAATCTATTGTGGAAAACCTAATTACATCCATATATATTGTATTATCACCTGGTGCCAGAACTTAGTGTATTTTCTTTTACATAAATAAAGACATTCCCACCTTAAATTGATGCAGAAAATGAACCAATTGCTGCATAAGAATCACTCGAATGCAGAAAATGACATGTTTAAGTGTTAAAAAGTGTTTAAAAACACCAAAAATATATAATATATTCTCATAAAAATTTTAAGGAAGACTAATACGACTAGAAAACTCTGTGGTGCTGACACATTTTGTAGGTCAACATCCAGCCCTGTCTATTTCCTTTGAACTGAACTGCTGCAGTTTGGACACTGTGTGTTCGACAGGTTGTATCTCCCAAACAGTTCTTTCTATACTAATGGAACCCTGCTCAGACTAAAGCTGAGACTTTAAGTTAGTACCACTATTTCATTTCTGCCCGAAGAACAAAACGTGTAACTGATCAATATCGTGCAGCAGCTCAGCGAGTCTTTTCTCATCCACAGTGATGCTTCTTGATAAATGCTAACATGCTCTCTGTTTGAGTTTCACTTTGGAACTAATAAAAACCACCGGTGTCATTTTCCTGATAATGTTCTGCCAACAAGTTTCAGCATCAGGCTTACGATATATTAATGGGGCTTCATAATTCTATTAATCACTAAGTTATTGGGGATTTTCGCCACAGAAATAGAACATCAGCTATGTCAGGAATGACTTTATCAGTCCATCGAAGGAGAACTGTACGGCTGCTGCCCGGCAGAGCCCAAACACAGTCAACAGGTCCACATATCTTCAAATTAAGTTATCTTGCCCTAAATATATTGTGATATGACCATATTTTTTAGGGAAAACTGCACGCAAATAAGGGCTAATTAAGTTACCAACACCAAACTTCCAAAATACTACATTAGAAGGAAACAGTTAAGTAAAAATACCAAAGTACTACCAATAAAGAGTTAAAGTGCTGCAGTAAAATGTCTCCTGTAGTTGAGATATAATTTTATTATTAATACTAAATGTGGAAGTAGCTGCTAAAGCTGGAACGGATTCTTTTAAAAATCTTAAAATTTGATGAACACGTTATGAGATGGATTTATTTTACCATTCAAGGGAGACAAAATGTAATTATTAAATCATAAGAGAGTTTAGAAACGCTAAGAAAACAGATAAACAGATGAAGTCCTGAAAGCTAACTAGCCTAGCCTAGCAGAGTCAACGCAGCCTTTGAAGGATTAATGTGGTTGGTTGTTTATATTTAAACAAATATTTTAATTCTTCTGCCTCAATTACACAGTTCATACACAGCGAGTTTTATTTATTTATGTGTCATTATTGAAGCTACATTTAGCTCCTGGAATGTCAATATTGCCACACTTGAGTCTACTAAGCTAGCTGGTAGTATTAGCTAAGGCTAATTAGAGACTTTTTTTCTTGTTACCTGAGAATCAGGAACATGTGAGATAAAATTTATTCTACCTCACAGATGAGACAAGATTCAACACAGAGAAAGTAGTAAAAGTTGCTAAAAGCTAACTAGCCTAGCAGAGTAGCTGCGGCCTTTGAGGGATTCATGTGATTGTTAAACAACTGTAAATCAAATATTAAACTGCCTATTTTAATTTCCCTTCTTCCAATACACTCTCTGAGCACAGATAGTTTTATATACAGTCTGTGTCATGATTTAAAATCATCTTTGTTTTTTCTTTGTTTCCTGGAAGCGAAACACTCACATTAATTAAATATATTTTACCACATGCATAGGATTAATTTTAAATCCTAAATCATAACAGAGAAACAACAAATAAAGCAGCCTGCTAAGGGTTAACTGGTCTGTTGTAGTAGAGCAGGAAGTTATGTGGTTTGTTGTGGTTAAACAACTTCAAATCAATTTAAACTCAGGGAAGTTTTAATTTTAATTAAAAGATCAGTGTCATGATTAAAAATCTTCGTAAAGGGTCAAAATTTCCAAGTTGTATGCTTTTTTTTGACTTTGTGTCACATAAAGATGCACCCTGCATTATAAAGCTCACATTTAACCTTCAATCTGATCTATTGATCGACTGACAAACTGACAGAGCAGTGGGAGTAAAATAAAGGAATGAAAGAGTCGGGCAAGTTTCAGAGTGATGTTGCTGTCTATATAGTGTGTGCGGTGTGTGTATTAGTGTGTGTATTAGTGTGTGTGTGATATGAGGCCTCCCAGCAGGTCTATTTTTAAGGCGACGACAGCTGCCTCAGCCTACAGGCCCAACAGACCTCACAGATCCCAGCTCTGAACAACACAACAGCAGCTCTGATCAGAAGTGTGAAAACTGTGGAAACACCAAACATGGCCGCCGCGTCACACAAAACACACTCCTACCTGTGTGTGTGTGTAAGTGTGTGCGTGTGTCAGTGTGTGTCCGTGTGTGTCCTTACCTGAAGTGTGCTCCTCTGAAGCCGGCAGTGGTCAAACTGACGGAGTCTCCTAAAGTTAGACCGGGTCCTCCCCTGCCTCCCCCAGCAGGCCTGCGGGTGACACCCGACACCGGACAGAAGTAACTGAGTACTTTTACTCGAGTACTTCAGCTGCAGGAGGAGTCGTGTGTTTATTTTATTGTTCCTAACATCCATGAGGAGTTCAAACTGTGTCTGGTATGTTTCTCCTTTCCTTCATCCTTCTTTCCTTCCATTTTTCTTTTCTCCCTTCTTTCATGTTTCCTTCTTTATTTCCTACCTTCTATAGTTCCTTGTTTCCTAATTTCATTTCTTTAAGTTTCCCTTTTCTTGCTTCCCTTCATTCATGTTTCCTTATTTCTTTCCTTGTGTCCTCCTTTCTTTGTTTTCTTCCTTCATTATTTCCTTCCTTCTTTTATGTTTCCTTCTTTCTTTAGTTCCTTCCTTCATGTCTTTTTTCATGTTTCCTTTTTTCTTTCTTTCCTTGCTCCCTCCTTTCTTTCCTTGCATCCTTCTTTATTTCCTTGCGTCCCTCTTTCTTTCCTTCCTTCATGTTTCCTTGCTTCATTTTTTCTTTCCTTCCATCTTCAGCTCCATCCTTCCTTCTGTCTTTCCTTCCTTCCTTCCTTCCCTTTCCTTTTCTTCCATGGTTTCTTGCTCTATTACTTCCTTCCTGTCCTTCCTTCTATCTTTCCTCCCTTCTTTCCTAATTTTCTTCTTCCTTCTTCACTTGTTTCCTTCTTTACTACATTCATTCTTTTCTTCTCATTTCCTTCCTTGTTTTCTTTATCCTTCCTTTCCTTCCTTCAGATGAGTACCTCAGATAAATTTCCTCACTTTTTTAATTTGACCAATCAGAGAGCTCTGTGGGGAAACATTAGCCAATCAGTAGCGGTGTAAGAGGAGCGTGAAGTAAAGGTTTGAAAAAACAAAACAAAAACACCAGCGCTGGTTTCTACAAATCCAGAAGTGGATATTTATGAGAAAGCAGAAAGTGTTCTTCCATTAGTCTTTACTTTCTTTATTATTCCGTCCTTCTTTGTCTCATACATCTTTCTATCCTCTTTTCCTCATTTCTTTCCTTCTTTCTGAACGTAAAATGTCAGAAAAGAATCCAAGTTGTCATCTCCGGAGATATTCAATGTATCAGTCAAAGAAAAGCAGCCAGTCCCTGTTTAGTTGTAGCGGCATATTTCCTGCTGATTTTATTGGTCTGTTTATGACAGCGTTCTGAGGCTGAAGGCTGTGTGTGTTTATCTGCACTCAGCTGACAATCATCTGCACTATTTATAACCTGTGGAGAACACAGCTAATTTAAGTCACACGGTCACACAACACACACTTTATGAGGTCATTATTTCAAGTAGAACACTTACAAAATCAAATGTGAAGCTTAAATACTGAAATAATTTTTTTCATGGGATAAAACAGCAGATGAACCTTCATGAACTCTTCTTTTCCTTTCTGATGGAAAAACATTTTAATTTACAGCCACACTTTTATTTTGTTAGATTAAAGCAGGAGACATGCGCTGGTTTCTCCTCCGTTAGTAACTGTGTATTTGAGCTACAAACAACTGCATGACGAGGTGAATATGAATAAACTTTATTTACCATAACAGGAAAGTGCTTTGAGCGGACAACAAATCTTTAGCAAAACAATTCTTCAGTGAATAAACTATATAGAGAAATAAACAAATGTGAATTTTAAAAAACATTACTTGTGCATATAGAAGTGTCAGAAAACACATATTTAACCAATATTGGATGTACAAACAAACTAGCTCGCTAGCATATCACATGTGGCTAACCACAAATTAGCTTAGCTTAAATAAAACATGTTATTGATGCTAGCACACCTTTTTTTTTTTTAGAACAGTATCTAAATAAAAAATATTTTTCTTTTTAGCTTTTGTTTTTTGTGGGCTTTTAGCACAATAGTCATAACTTAACAAAAGGGCACATTTAGTCGCAAGCTAAAAAGCAAAAATGCCATCAGCATGTACCAGTGTGCAGTGTAGCGCTATGCTAATGCTACATGGTTGAGGATAAGTTGCGAGGTAAATAGGAACTCTTAAGAATACTTGCATACAGTCACAACAAGTTCTGAATTTATCTGCAAAAGTAGTGTGGCACGTTCTAATCAAACCCTCTTTAACCTGGCAGACAAACATTAGCATTTCTGTCCAGAAATACACGTCTTCATTCGGAAATCAACTTTCAAAGATCACATTTGAATTCAGTTCATACGAAAACACAGCGTCAGGAAATTACATTAAATCTGTCCTCAGCATTTTTACTGGACATTCCTGTGAACTGAATCTTCTCTGATCACGTTTTTCAGTCATTTATTCTGACATTATCCACTCATGTAGAATAACGTACAGTTAATTTATGGCTTTGCTGCCCTAAAGGACAATTCCGGTTTATTTTAAGATTTATTTCTTTTTGGCTTTTCGCCTTTATTCGATAGGACAGTGGATAGAGACGGAAACGGGAGAGATTGGGGAAGGACATACGGTAAATGCCCGAGGTCGGACTCAAACCCCGGACAGCCGCTACGTCTCTGCATGTGGGTCACGCGACATAACCATTAGGCTGGTGTTCTTCACGTTAATGCATCATGCTAACTTTGCACCTCTGTTGTAGAGAGTTGTTTTAATCCTGTAAAATAAAGAAAGAAATTCAAGCCTTTGACCCGTTTTTTCTTTTTTATGATTATCAGCATTTTAACGATGTCATACTGCACAGACGACATTTCCACAGAGGTGCAGGACTTTACTTTCTAGTTAAGAAAAATGTGAAAGGAGCAAAAAAAGGCAGTGAAACTTAGAGACCAGGGGGATAATGGGAAAGTTGAATTAAACCGGAATGATCCTTTAACTGCTCCATGAACTCTCTACTGCTTTTCACTGCTATGAAAGTCACAACTTCTTTCATTAATTGGCACTTAATATCACCACTGAACATAAATGGCACAAAACATTATTAGTAACTCAATTTTTAACAAACTAACAGATTCAGTTCCATTTTCTGAGCCGACTCTTTTAAATTCCGAGTTCAAATGATAAACCCTGCAGACTTCTCGATGCCTTTTTTCTCTTTATTGCATTGAATCCACAGTGTGTTTGTCTGACAAGAATAAAGTCCCACTGCTCGGTGCTTCAATGAAACCTTGACTAGTCACAATAAAAGGTGAGTGGGCTCTATACATGCTAAACACAGCACAGAAGTGCGCATGGTGTATCGACCGTTTGAAGGTGTGTAGGAGTGGCACGTTGGCTGCTGAGATTTCAACACAACAGAGGAAAAGCAAACAAATACTGCTCTGTGAAAAAAGGCACGTACAGGCACAGAAAGAGACAACAGCACGACGTCCAACTGCAACATCGAGGAGAGAAAAAAGCACAGTGACGGCACATCATCAATGCTGGCTGAGTTCAAAGTATCACAGGTGAAGGAGGTGTTTACATCATGACAAGTGTTTTATAGTTCGTGGTCCAGTTCGGCCAGGTCCATCAGGGTCAATATTGCTTTTCACTGTGTCCAGATTAGCACCTTAACCCACCTCTGAGCTGTCCGACACACACATGGGTTTAGCTGCATGTCAGACAACAAAATCATGAAAGGTAAAAATATTAAGTACCATCTAGAAGCCATGTTGGTGGCTTTAATTTGGTGCTGTGAAGAAAATATTAGAGGTTTACTATTAGTACCTTGTTCATTATCAAGATTTGTGGCCACCAGCATCATGGGAGCAGTTTGACAGTAAATATGAGGATCAGAATAATAAGAAAAATGGTGGAATTTCAAGCATGTTGAGGTCTACGAGTGACGATTCACTATGGACATTGGACAAAAAGCCTGCTGCCGTTAGGTGACTTCTCACTGCAGGAACTAGAGGCAGGTGTGAAGTGGTTTGAACATTTACAGCATGTTGGATCGAACAGATTCGACTCTTAAATCCACCAAAACACCAAAAAAATAGTAGTAACTGGACGTGACTCCACGTATGAAATAAGACAGTGGAGCTTTATTCTGCCTTTAGGGTGAAGTTTACAATATTGAAGGGGAGGAGGAAACTGCTTCTCAACCAAGAAGGGCAGAAAAATGGAATTTTAGTGAAATCTGTTCTTCTGTCAGCTCGTTGGACCTGATGGGGGCCAAACTAAAGTTTATCTTATGTTTGTCCAGCAGATTAAAAACTAAAAACTTCAGAATTTTGCTCTGAATTCCAAAATCCTTCCTGAGGTTGGTCGTTCAGTATTGTAAAACATACTAAATACCTTTGTAATCGTTTTTCACAACACTAAAATGACCCATTAGAAAAAAAATGTCATGCTTCTTGAGTCTGTAATAGTCAATAGTCAGCGCTGTCTTTTCATTTGTTTAGAATAAAACTCTTATTTTCTCTTGAAAATGAAGAGACGTTCAGTTTGTCGAGTGGTACAAGCTTGTTCAACCTTCTGAGCAGAATTAAAAGACATCCACAGATATTCTGCAACAGCTGACATGATCCTGAGGCAGTGGAGTTAGTTTTGTTTGATTCCTTGGATATTTAGAATAAATCTATTGGACTAAAAGTCCACCAGAGAAAGATAAAGAGACAGATTAATATTCCACTCATGTTCAGGATGATCAACTATTCCCTTTAATGAGCTGGCACATGTCAGTGCCACTACATGTATATTAATGGAATAGGCCCACATCCTGAACATGAAAATCTTGTGGAAGTTAGCGGAGATGATGTGATATTAACGGTTGTTATTCTGGCACATTTAAACCACATCTGCTTTTAGAGGAGACTTATTGTCTGTCATCTGGGCCTGAAGCAGCAGAAGTCCTCGACCTAAAACGACATTGCACTTTTGATTTTCCTGAGAAAGACTGAATGAGAAGCTTTGTGGAGACAATCTGGGAAACGGCACATGGAAATTGATTTAGTCAAAGCTGAATGAGGCAACTTTGCAATTTCTTCAAGTTTGATGGTCTTTAACCAGAAATCACGAGACGTTATACCGCTCAACTCATTAGTGCCAGTTTGTGCCAGTTTAGTTTTTAATTTCGCTCCTAGCTTTTCATTTCTCAAAAATGAGCTCCAGCACGTGGATTTTCAAAATAAAATCTTGCCAACTGCATCTTTAACAACAGCAGGTTTGCTCCCTCACAGTACAACTGCTTCCAAAAGAAAGAAGTTGAGGTCCAGAGGAAGTTTTGCAAAGAAAACTTGCTGTTTTTGCACCACTGCAAGGTCAGGGTGTCTACAAGCTTATAAGGCTCTTCTGAGGCTGATGTCCTGCAGATTTATTGTTTTAAAGTTGTTCTCAAAAGCATTGATGGTGTGGAACAGAACAGAACAGAGGTTTTGAGTCAAACCGGCAGAACATGTTAATAGTCTCCATGTTTCAGTACGTTTTATATTTTTGTTCGTTCCTGTTATTCAACCCTTGTTGTCGACAGCAGCAGGCAGCAGAGGCACAGCCGCTTCGCTCCTCTCAGCATCGCCGCCATCTTTCAGCCCGTTCATCACGTTCTTCCTGGTTTGGTAGTCAGTTAGCTTTGTCCTGTTCTCATCCTTCTCTGCGTTGTCTAAATTGACCTTTGGGAGAGGCGGGAACTCCTGGCAGTACGACGGCGGCAAGCAGGGCACCAGATGCACCTTGCCGCTTTCATTCATGAGCTGGACGCAGGTATAGAAATCCTGCGGTGCCTGGTCGCTGCCGGGGACGGCCACGCTGTAGTCCGTCCCCGGCAGCGACACGATCTCTGGCCTCGGCCACGGGGAAGGCACGTCCAGCAACGGGGCGAAGGCTTGGGGAGGCAGGGAGCAGTAGGGCGACATGCTCTGAACGTACATCGTTGGGTTTTGGGCTGCGAGCTGACGGTGGGGCATCAGGTTAGAGGGAACCATAAAAGTTTCTTTCTGCTGGTCTGTGGGGTCGCTCGGGATGCCACACTCCTTCGCTGAGGTGAGATAGGCGTCGTTGGTGCTTATCTGGTCCCAGACTTCCTCATAGTAGCTTGGAGATTTGTAGCTGTGGAAGTTACTGAAGTGACGGTTGATTTCGTCCAAGTTCCCCTTCTGAGGATGGAGGTTAGAGGGACGGAAAAGAGGGGAGGAGGAACGACAAGAATCGAAAATAGAGTACAGAGAGGGGACAGCACATGAAGGGAGGATAGAGGAAACAAAAAATAAAAATTAAGACAGACGAGGTGGAAGAAAAGTAACAAAAGAAGAAAGGAAGCAGCGAGCACAAAGTAGGGAGAAGGAGTGAAGGAATTATGGGAATAATGAACAAAAGAGAGAGATGAAAGAGGAGATAAGCAAAAACATGAAGGTAAGAAACAGAAAAACAGTAGAGAAAGTAAGGAAGCACAGGAGGACGACAAAAGAAAAGGTGGACGGAAAGCCGACAGGGACAGATGGAAGGAAAATGGAGGGAACGGGGGAAAAAAGAAACAGAAGTGCAAGGTCAGAAGAAATAGCTGGAAGATGACCCTGAAAGCAGCAGAGAATTCATGTGTTTTACCTTCAGGAGCAGCGGGTCGATGCCGATGATCCGCGGCTTCGGAACGGGCGGCAGGAAGTACTCTTTAATTCTGAGGGTGAAAGCAGAAAGAGGAAAAGGTCACCCACGCTGGCAGACATGTAGCTTTACCCTCATGTCATGCGTTCATTTTCTCCTTTCAGAATGCTGAGATGTGATGTTATAGAGATGTCTACAGCAGCTGTACTAACTAATTAACATGAGTCAGGAAAAGCATCATTAAGCTACACAGCTGCTGCTATCAGGTACTGCAGATGTTAGCGACACAACGGGAGTCCAGGAAAACGGCAGCTTTAAAGCTCACACACAGCAAACAGTTAGTGCTATACCCATAACAAACAGTCGTGAAAGTCATAATCAGAAACTGAACAAGAAAAATTATCGAGAACTTTTGAGTGAACCAGTGCTGCAACGGCCATTTTAGCTCAGATTAGCTTCTATTAGCAGATATCTCCTGTTATCTCTATTGCAGGGATGCCCAATCCTGGTCCTCGAGGGCCCCTATCCTGCGTGTTTTAGATGTTTCCCTCTTCCAACACACCTGATTCAAATTATCAGGATCGTTATCAGGCTTCTGCAGAGCTTGAGTTAGCAGCCTACGATCTTTAGGTGACCATAATACAAGTGGCTGAAATTAGATCTTTCGCCAGGTGCTTGACTCAGCCTTCAGGACAGAGTTTGTATGATCCAGGTGCCTCCAATTGGACAGAGGTCAAGGATCAAGACAGAGCAGGGATTACTCATTCCATCTGTCTGGAGGTTGTGGCCAGGGATCTCTCTTAGCCTTCTTATCTTAGCTGCCACGACCTGCACCTATTAGCTCCAGATATCTCCCATTAGCTCCTGTTATCCTCTGTTAGCTCTACCTGACTTTTGTTTGCTTCTCTTAGCTGCCGTTAGCATAAGTTTGGTCTTGTTAGCTCCCATTAGCTTCTGCTAGCTCCAGATATCCTGCTATTTCCTGTTAGCTCTTGTTAGCTACAGATATCTCATGATAGCTTCTCTTAGCTCCAGTTTACGCTTGTTATCTCCGTTTGTTATCTCGGTTTGTTCCAGCTAGCTACAGATAGCTCCTTTTAGCTCTTACTAGCTTCTCTCAGCTCCAGTTTGCTCTGACTGAAGTTTAGTTTGTGATGCAAATATGACAGTTGAGTTAATTCAACAATGTTGCTGATCTTTACAACCCAGACCCTCACAAAAATCGGATTTTAAATGCTTCAGTGCAATATGATGCTGCTGCTCTTCTGGCACCACTAATGCATCACACAAATAAACACAAATTACCACAAATAAACACGCATTTTGTTTTGTCCACTGACTTATTTTCTCTTCAGATGTTGATGCAAGTCGAACTAAAAAAGACAAACTAAAGAATAACATTTATCAGAGTATAAACACAGATCTATGCGTTTTCTCACCTCCTGCTCTGTGGAATAATACCAAAGGTGAATACCAGCAGAGCCACGATCCCGAGCCCCGTCACCAGAATCAGCACCAGCAGTTTACCTGCACAGGTAAAGAAAATGTAATCACAGTCCCAGCTTCACACCTGCAGGGCTGCAAATTTAATCAGAAAAAATTTCTTCATAAAATGTTGCTGATTTCTGAAAACGCAAGGCGGTGACTCATTATTGTACTTGATAATCATGCAAGTGAGAGAAATAT
The DNA here is from genome assembly GCA_900302755.1 of Chromis chromis. Classification (NCBI taxonomy): domain Eukaryota; kingdom Metazoa; phylum Chordata; class Actinopteri; family Pomacentridae; genus Chromis; species Chromis chromis. The sequence goes on from OMNN01040990.1 coordinate 28,566, forward strand.
GCTGAATAACACTTAAAGAGAGCTGCTTAATTTCTCTGCCTGTGGCCTGAAAACACCTCAGCAGGTGTTAACAGGTTCAGCCGAGGCCACGGTGTTCACAGTCGACACCTCTGATCTTTACTGCAACACCTGACCGCTCACTGTTGACTTAGAATTGCACCAAGAGCTAAAAACAAAGCGCCTTTTCTGTCTGTCTTGGAAAAGTTTTAAAAGAGCTGCTAAGTTACACATAAACAGTATTATTGTTATAAAAAACATAGACATAGATTCACAGTTAAGTTGCATTACTACTTACACTTATCAGTTTAATATTATATAATCATATAATATCAAAAGTTGCAAGAAACAGTTGGAACATTTGAAGAATTAAAATTCACCACTAAATTTACAAGACATTTGTTTTATGCTTTAGCACGTCAGTTTATGTGTACAAAAAATAAGTTTCACTAATAAGAGCAGATCTGACAGTGGATTGAAAGACCTTTTTAAATAACAAACCGCTTTTTCTGGATACATTTTTACAGATAACTTTCTCACCACAACAAGCTGGTTTTCAGGTTTTACAGTACGTTTCCTATTAATCATAAATCAGCATTAAATGTAAGAAATGAGGCATGTGTGTTTTTTGACAATTTCTTTATTTACTAGTTTAAATTTTGCACATTTTTATTTATTTCGTATTTTATCTTATTTGTTTTTATTTGCACTATGGGACGAGATGCTCCTCCAAATACCTTTTGCACAATGACAAAGAGCTATTCTATTCTATTCTATTTTACTGGGTTTTCTGCACAATTTAAGTAATTTCAAATTCAATTTCACAAATAAGATGAACAAACATGAGAGCGAATTCATTTTTAAAACAAGCTGAATGAAAGTGTGTTGTATATTTTAAGCTTGTTGTATTATTAAAAACACATAAAATCCCTTTTATACAATCCATTTGGTAAAGCCGAATTATACCTAAAAAGTAGATATCTGCAGCAGCTAATTTTAACTGTGCCTGATAAATAAAATAAGTACGACATCTAAGCTGGTCGTCAGAAGAGCAGGGTGTGAATGAGCATTGTCATGGAAACCTGGCCTGTCGGCGTACCTGTGGGCGGCCTGGCTGGGAGGCTCATCGACAACGTGGAGCTCCATTTGCTCCACAGGCCGTCGTTGTGCGACCGACAGCGAACTCGGACCACGTAGTCGCCGACAGGGAGGCCGAGCAGCTCCACATGACGCTCACGCAGAGGATGCTTCACCTGCAAACAAACAAACTTTATTGATGTTTGTATTCGACCAACAGGTTTATTCTGGCTGGAAAACGGTATAAACACATGACAGAATACAGTAAGGCAGTGTTTTAGAGCTTTCTGCAGAGTCTCCTGGAGTGTCTGACTGAGATGTTGCTAACAGATCTGCTCACATTCATCAGGATGGAAGTTTGCACTGTGGACACTGGAACCTGAAAACACCTGGACATGGATTTATAGCCTTTTACATCAATGATAATGGACTGAGATCTTTGGTTTTATCCATGACTGACTAGAAAACCACTGCACCACCTGTTCTCAGTTTGTAGTAGATTCTGTGGTTAAGATGAAACCAAAATATGTTTGGAGGAGAGAAGGTGAGGCCTTTAACCCTAAGAACACAGAACCATCAAGCATGGTGGTGGCAGTATCATGCTCTGGGGCTGTTTTGGTGCTTTACACAAAGTAAATGTTACCTCCACATTCTTCAGGAAAACCTAAAATCATCAGCCAGAAGCTTGAATCTTGGACACAGTTGGATGTTTCGACAAGACAATGAGCCCAAACACATCAAAGGTGGTAAAGAAATGGTTGAATCAGGCTAGAATGAAGGTTTTAGACTGGTCTCCTCACAGTCCTGACTTACAACTTGTGAACTGTGATGAAGAAACAAGTCTGTGTCAGAAAACCAAGAAATTGAGTTGAACTGCACCAATTCTGTCAAGAGGAGGGTCAAAGATCCCAAAGAAAGAGAAACCAAAAGTGCCCAGTTGAGGCGAAAAGGACGTTTAACCAAATTAGCATTGCTGTATGAATATTTTTGTCCCTGTAGATTTTGTCATATTTCCAGAAGATCTGTAATAAATCTATGAGAGAATTTAAATGCATGTGTTTCATTGATTCTATTATAGATAAGTTACTGGAAAAGTGAGACTGCAATGATATACATGGTCTTTACACTCAATATCCACACATAAATGAAACTGTGCTGTTGATAAAAATGTTAATACCATCTCAACAGGATGATGAT
>OMNN01040992.1:3938-15897 GCA_900302755.1 Chromis chromis
GGAAATACCAGGAGGTAACAAGATCTGACTGGAGGTATCTGTAGCTACCATGAGTTAGCAGATGCCATTATGAGCTAACAAGAGGTATCTGGAGGTATCTGTAGCTACCATGAGTTAGCAGATGCCATTACAAGCTAACAAGAGGTATCTGGAGTTATCTGTAGCTACCATGAGTTAGCAAATGCCATTAGGAGCCAACAAGAGTTATCTGGAACTAACAGGGTCAAGCTGTAGCTAACAGCAGCTAATAGGAACCTCCAGGAGCTAACTGGACCTGAAGGAATTCAATAGGAGCTAACAGCGTAATGGCATTAGCAGCATTGGCTCGCTCAACAATGTGCTACTAAAATACCGCAGGGGCGCTGTGGCTCAGGTGGTAGAGTGGGTTGTCCACTGATCGCAAGGTTGGTGGTTCGATCCCCGGCCCCTCCACATGCCGAAGTGTCCTTGGGCAAGACACTGAACCCCAAGTTGCTCCCAATGTTAGGCTAGCACCTTGCATGGAAGCTATTGGTGTGTGAATGTATGGGTGAATGCGAAACACATTGTAAAACGCTTTGAGTACCACTAAGGTAGAAAGGTGCTATATAAGTGCAGACTATTTACCATTTAACACCTTTTAGGCTGTTTTGGTTGCTTCCAGACTGCCTTGATGTTTAGATCATTGCCCAGTGGGAGGCCATAAGATCAGTTTCATATAATCTTGTTGCTGAAGATAGGTTGATATGACTTTAGGTGAATGTTTGTGCTCATTGTCTTATGCCATAGTTACTCTGGGAACGATATGACACCTCTCTGATAATTGCATGATGTATAAGAATGTAAATGTGCAAATGGCCTAAATCTTTTGCACAGTAAAGCAAAGTGTTAATGGGGGAGCAAAGTCCTGTACCTTTCTTGTGCAAAGATGATCCTTATCTGTATTTTTGTGCATGTAAAACACCTTGGCATGACACAGTGTTGACAGGCCTATGCATGTGGTGATGACAGATGGGAGGAGAGCAAACCATGAACTGTGAGAGTTGAACATCATGTTTTAACTTCAGTTCACTACAGGAAAAAAAACAACTTTATTTTTGTGTAGAATGTGTGCTTTTATGTGCGTTAAATCTACAACAAATTATATATTGTCACTTGTGTGTGTCCTGTGTATATATGATATGCAATTAATTGTATCTGAGGCACATGCAATTGCACACAGAACACCTCCAGAGAGGCAGACTACACCTGCTTTTCCCTCATTAACTCCATGCCGAATGCTATTTTTCAGCACCACTGTTACCGGCTTAAATAGGCCACATGTGTCCAGAGATGGATCAGGAGGTAAACTCAAATCCCAGCTGGCTTCCTTGACCCGGCTTCTGCAGACATCAGTACTGTGCCAATTGCTCACCTGCAGCTTCACCTCTGACACACACACCTGGGAAAAAGATTGTGCACACTTGGACCATGAGAAGCCGTTAATGCTGTGATGAATTTGGCTTCCTCATTTCCCTGTTCTCATGAAAACACTGCCATCCCTCTTTGTAACCTCGACAAACTCTCTCCATCCGTTATCATGGGTTTAACATGCAACACTGTGTACCTCAGTCTTCCTCTCATTCTCTACCCAGCTCTGTCTATTACAAGGAAGAAACACACTGATGCTTTTGACCAGCCTTGTCTTATTTAAATAGACCAAGTTGAAATTATATGCTCACGTAATAGTCTGAAATGAGGCCTCATCAACTTGAGATTTGGTTAATCAAAAGATATGCAATTCATTTCCTTGTCTTAACCTTGATGGCAAGTTCTTTATGTTCATTGGACAAGAAGTACACTGGCTGGAAATATCTGATATGCATTTTCATCATACTTACAAGGGATGTAATATTCCTTTCATAAGGGAGTGGTATTATTAAAACATGAATAGATTGAGTAACCTTGAGTCTCTGACTCCAACACTTTATGCTCTCTTCACTGTTGCCATGGCGATGCTGCAGCAGCGCCTTGCAGTGTATGAGTGTTTTCTCAAAAGCTCAGTGCAGTTTTCATTCCAGTGGTTTTTGTTTTCTCTGAAAGTTTCCACCTGCATGGGGATGACCCAGCAGCTTGTGCAGCCACTGCAGAGAGAGATAAAACTGTGATAGAATGTGTTGGATGTGCACACAAATCTGTATGGATGCATGCATATGAAATTTGGCAGGTAACATGGAGCGTGTGCTAGTGTCTGCATATATATCTGTCTGTGCTACCAGAGAAATAACCATAAATGGATGTGTAGCTATCGACGTGGCTTCATGTGAAGCAGCCCCTCTCAATTGCCTATCTGTCCTCAGAGATAAGATAACACTCAGCCATATATACGTTGTGTATGTGTATTGTTGCCACACATTTATATCATCAAATAGTACATTTCATGACATGCTTTTGGGCGTGGACTTGCCAGAGTGAGTTTAGCACATAACCTAATAATATTTATATAAACTAATGTCAGTGTCATTTATTTGTGCTGTCATACTGACTTCCTGACTTTACCAAAGTTGTTTAAAATGCTGTTTCTGCCTTTTTGCTTTCAGTGTCACATAGCGCACCAACATGTGTTCAGTGGCTATCATTCTGCCTTTCCATCTGACTTGAGCCACCTTAACAACACAAGGGGGGGATGGCAACACCTGTCATTGAGCAATGAAGAGCAGGTGTCACTGCACCATGGAAGAGCTGCTGAGTCACTCTCACAGGCTTGCACACATGCACAATAGATTCCACATGAGACAATGTCAAACATGTACTTAATGGCATTGTCACAGCGTTGACATATTTCGACATATGTTTTGTTAGTGCTGCATTGAAATTAAGACTGAAAATCAGACATGCTGCTAAGCTTTGTGACCTGGATTTGTCATTTTACATCACAGATGATGAAACAAAGTGTTCATTGAGATCCTTCTGATTTTCACATTGTATTTTGTGGTATTACTGCAATGCTGTGTATCTTTTCCCAAAGATCATTCATAATTCTGATGTAGCCAGCAAAATGTTGTTTGGATCCCTGGGAGTTCTGTTAATAGAGTTTGAGTGTCTCTCAGCCTGTTTAGCCAAGGTAACCATTACACTCATGCTTCAGATCATTTTTATTCCAAGGTGTGTGGAGAACCCCGGTGCTGTTAGGTGTAAATGGGCTGAAGTACTACGGTGTTACACTGGTCAGTAAGAGAGTGAAGCAAAATCACCAGGGATTATTTATACACCAGTATAAAGTTGCTGGCCTTGGGTTTACACTCACCATACTCCACTCTCTCCTCCACATTTCTATATTGGAAAACCTCAGGGGTTTATGTGGTCTTGAGCTCAGCAACTTAGGCCTGTGTCTAACCACTCTCTACATGAAGCCAGCAGCTCACACTGTGTCTGTCTCTGCTGCAGCCATAGCTAAGCCTCAACCCTGGGGAGCCTCTCTCCAAGCTACCTGAAAAACAACAGTGAAGGAAACATTTGGACACGACAGAAACAGCATCCAACATTGGTTTATATTACACCTACTGTCCTCTCTGCCTCGAATTCCCAGTTTGTTTATTCTTTGTTTTAGCTTTTTTCATGTTATTCATGTCACATTCCATCCTTTTCATATAAAAAATTCTATGCTTGGCATGTTATTAATTCTATTTGTTCCTTTAATCCCATCCTTCTCTATATATCCTCAATTCTTTCCTCCCCACCGTCATTCCATTTTTACTACCCCTTACCTCTGCTTTACACCCCCCTGCTACTCCCTCCCCTTCTGTTTCCTGCTGTACACCAGCCAAGCTCCTGCTCCCCACTACATATCTTTACCCGGGCAGCGCTGCCAACAATTAGAACACATTACTGCCAATTGTGCCACCTGCGGCCCCCTGAAAGGCAGAAAAAGAGGAGAGGAGGGGACGGCACTGTGCCAGTGGAGGTGGGGTGGGTGTGTATGTGGTGGGGAGGTGGAGTGCTTTACAGCTTTCTGGATACTGCCACAAAGCGCAGTGTTTAATTACCAATAAGCACTGGTTTAATCAGGGGCCTGAATACTGCCGGATAGACAGACTGCAACTGTCGTCTTCTTTGTGGGGGGTTTGGGTGTGTGGAAATGGCAACTGTGTGTGTTTGTGGGAGAGAGCACAGGTTTATGGTTAAGTTGCTTGGTTGTGGAAGAATGAATTGCAGGCTTTAATAGATATGGGGATGGGGTGATTGTGTGAGGGGTTCATTATTGTTTTGAAAATAATTCGGTGGTTGTGGAAATGAGATAGTGAGGAGAGAAATGCATCGAGAGAGAAACACTGTGTGTGTGTGCACATATTCACACCTGCATTTTGGCCAAGGGCTGGCTCAAATCACGGTGAATTGAATGTGTTGTGTGCGGCTTGAATGAAAGCAGTCTTTTTTTTCTGGTCTTGTGGAGAAAACGAAGAGGTGTCTGTGAGGAGATTTAGCCCAGAGCCAAAACCAATTCACAACCACTCCACACTGGAGAGGGGGTCTTATCCCCCCAACCTGCCCTCGAGATGACAGGCCTGAGCCTCCTGCTCACGCAGACACACACATACACCTACAATACACACCCATGATAGACAAACAGTATGCTCCAACTTGTGGTGCTTGCATAAGATATGAAAATGCACACTCCCTTAGACACATACAGTCTGTGTGCCAAGTTAGTATTAGAGTTGTAGTGTTTTTCTGTGCAGACTGAAGCCAGTGGCCAGATGAGAATGTAATCCTCCATTGTGTTTTAAATGGATCAACCTGAGAGCTTAGTGAAGGCTGGGGACACTGCAAGGAGACACACATGCATAGAGTTACTTGTATTCACTGTTATGACTGCTCTCCAGTATATTGTGGCTAGTTCATCACTGTTTTGTGCCTGTTATCTTGCAGGAAGACAGTTGTAGCTGGTCCATAGGACTCGATTTGCCTTCCAGAAGTGCCTTGTGTTTGTGTTGTTGTGTTGAGAGTATGTGCATCTCAGCTGCAACACACACATTACCCTCACCAATGAATAAATGATGCTGTGCCATACTGCTGCGACCCACGTCCCTGAAAAACACACTTCCCTTAACCCTAAGTCGCACAAACCAGCACACATATGCACATATGGCAGCATGCATGTGTTTTCTTGTATAGCTGAGACATATGCTCTTGACTCCATGACCTTTGTCATTAAAGAACAGATGTTTTGAGGTGCTCTGCTGTATTCAGTGACAGTTTTCATTCACCCTCGCTCTACATTTTTCTCCACTCTATCTGTCTGTCCTTCTAACTCTCTTCAGTCACTCCCTCCCCTCTCACTTATAGTCTTCTCTAGAGTCTCGGTGAGTAATTGCTCAGGGCTTCAGAGAGAAGGAGGGATGGAAAGAAAAAGAGAGAGGGTGTACGAGAGCATGTATATACGAGAAACAGAGCAGGAGTGAAGGCAGGATGAAATGAGGAGGATTGAATGTACGTGTGCATCAGTGTGTGTGCATGAGTTTGTGCACTTTGGATGGTATATGTGCATATGGGTGGTTGTGAGGGGAGAGAGATTGTGCGTGAGGCACAAGGGGATCATTGATCTGCTGAAAGTGCAATGTGTGTGCTGAATTAGAGGAGCAGGCACAGGGCTTTGAGCTTGTAAAACACTCCCACAGTTATAGCTCTTAGCGCTCTCTGTCTGTCTCTCACTCTCATTCACACGCGCACATAAACATGCACACTCATAAACACAAATCTATATTTGGGTGTTACTTACAATATCCAGACTGAGTGAAAGTGCTTTTATTTATGCCTTATCTGTGAAACGGAGACTGTGGAAATATCAGCATCTGTTTAGACTGTGCAGACCTGCCTCTTGGAAGATGGATGTATCTTTTTTTTTCTGTAATTTCTCATTCTTGGTGAAACAAATGAGTCAGCAAATGAATCAAGACTTTTGCTATTCGACTTTTAGTTTACAGAGTTAGCAGCACATTTGCTGCCACTAAAAGAACTTTGGAATAATATATTAGAGCTAAATCGATGTGGTGGCAATTAATTGTTTAAAAAAAAAATGGATTTACCATATTAGAAACATTCATTATAGAAACAGTCCATCTTAAAATGCTGAAGTCACTGTGAAATCTAAAAAAAATTCATTGCATAAGAACCCACTTTATAATCAACAGTCCAAGCTATGGTATAATTCAAACAAAATGTTTGATTGAATAAATATCCCTCCCTCTTTCATCATTCGGCCCCCCAGCCTCAGCATGTTACCAATAAGACTGAACAGAGCTATGTAACTCCTAATGGACACAATCTGTCTGACATGCATGTGCAATCAATATTAATTCTCTTATCTGAGACCCAAGCTCCATCCCATTGTTCAGCCATTCAGTCACATGTCACCTGCTTCAGCCTGATTGCAAGCCTGACATGCTAGATTAGCGTGGCGACCACTAGGCAGATAGCAAAGCAATCGGCGTTTATCTGTGGTATAGCATAGTACAAGTGCTTGACAGCAGAGGCAGGCATTATGAGGGTAAATACTGATTTATGAAAATTATTTTGTAGGGTTTAATTATGCAGAAATGTCATAATAACAGTGGCCAAAACTATACTCTTGATGATGCTCATGACAACTCAAAGTCTTATGTCAAAAATTATTTCACTGAGATGCAAATATAAACATTTTACCGATAATCTGAGGAAGGATGAAAACTTTCTTTCTTAAATGTTGACAAGAGCTCAGGTCAATATCCATTACTACTGAAGAATTGTGCAACTGTCTAATTTTCTGTAATATTTGTATGTTCTTGAACACACAACTTGTGGAACAATGCATTGATCATCCTTGTTACTAAATTCAACATTGTAACACTTTTAATAACTTAAAACTGATGGCGTTTCTTCCACAGTACTCTCAAAATGTTCTGACAATGCGCTCAAATGCAAATAGTTTGCTTAAGAGGTGGAGAGTCAAGTCGAGGACGCTACACTTACACCCACAGAAAATAAAACTTATATTAATGTCAGAAATGTGGGGCAAATCTGTCAAAACAAGAATTTCCATAACCAAATTGTTAAATGGCCCAGTGAGCTGAAAGCTACGTTTAAACTCCCTACAGCTTTGTTGTAGTTCTTCAGGTCTGATCCCATTTCTTGCACAATGATGTGCAGCTTATTCCTTTTAGGCGTTAGTTTAGGGCTTTTGGGTAGTATAACCTCAGTGATTTAGGAAAACTTTTTGCCAGAAGCTTCTGCAATGCTGAATAAGGAGAGCACAGAGAATGAGATGTATTCTAGGCAAAAAATTTGCATTATTTTATGCTTTCTGTTTCAGAAAAAGAAAAGAAATAGTAAAATTTCTTTTGTTGTATTACGATGTCTCATCTGTCGCTGAATCCTGTATGTTCTTCCTGGAAAGAAAAAACACCCTTGAGTGTTGGCAAATAAACCTTGAACTTTGAGTGAACCACACAAAGCTCTGCACAAGATTCATTCCTCACTGTTTTGTTGCACTTGTTAATATAATTACAGAAATAAATTGTCCTGACCACTTTGTGTACAGTGGTTTCTCATGATGACTATTATACCGCAGTTGATGACAGTTATGGCAAAGATGATTGTAAGGGCTTTTATGAGAGTAATGGCAGCGACATGCCCTGAGAAGAAAAAAAACATAGCATGACTGTAGTAAGCCTTTGGGGAATAAAAAAAATAAGCTAAAAATACCGGAAGCAGGCATAAGGCGTTTAGATCCCACCCCTACCCATCTGCTGTTAACCATTAACATAATGAACTAGCACCCATCTCCATACAAATTACTGCTTAAAGCTTTAAGAGCGTCTGGCAGCCCTAATGTAGTGTCTTCAAACTTTCCGAAGATGACGTATTGATTGTGCCAATCAATGGGCCTAAAAAGCCATAAGTGCATCTGGTAACCATAATGGTGGCACTTAAAAGAAGAATGGGTGAGTGTAATATTCGCTAAGCATCATTGTCTGCGATGGAAAAAGAAGGAGGGAGAGGTGGATACAGGAATGCAGCACAGGAGACAATAAAGCAACAACAAACAGAACAAGTGAGGGGAAATAAAAAAGTATGAAAGAGCCTTGGGTGAAAGCAAGTTCTGATGGAAAAGAAGTAGGAGCGTAGGATTTGATGAAATGTAGAGGTAGTTAAAAAGTAACTGTCTGCAGTCGCTCAGACTTCAATCCATTTCTTATTTAAGAAAACCCCTTTTGTTGCCCCTCTGCGGTGCTGATCATGTTTCTGATCAGGAACTACATGTAAAGTGTTGTTATGGTTTCAGCGTCATCGTGTCTGCCTTCGTTCCTGCTTTTTCTTATGTTAATGATTAATGTGCCGGTAAAAAGGGGGTCCTCTCTTCCATCAGCTGTGGCTGTCCTCCCTGTCTCCATCCATCCATCTATCCCTCCCTCTTCCTATTCTTTGTTCCACATTTGCTGTTGAGTGGTGATGTGTGTCAGCTATGCTCTGATACCGAGACCCAGTTTTGAATATGAAGGATTGCAGACAGTGCACATTAGGCATGACAAGGCATTGATCCTCAACTTTTTCTGTGGGTGGAAGGGAAATGAGTATGTCATAGAAAGTAAGCAAAGTGAATTTAGATACAGAATGGAATAAATTTACCCTAACTTTGTACAAAATGAGATTTTTCGTGTTCTGCTGGCAAACTTTTCCACTATGTTTATCTCCGTCTTGTGTGTCCTGGAGCCCCTTATTGCTCCAACTTTATTCAGCTACAATTTCCTCTCCACTAAAAACCCACCTGGCCCTCAGCAGCTGGGTCACACAACAGGCCATGTGGACTCATCAAACATTCATTGACCCAAATCTCTCACATACACACCCCTGATTTCCCTCATTTTTCTTTTCAAATGGCCTTCCCAGATTACAGAATGTTTTAAATTTAAATCCAAGAATCCTCATAAGACCTGAAAAATGAGATCAAGAACTATAAGACCCAATCTTTTTCCTTGAAATACGCTTTCTTTTATACTACATGGTGGGGTTGTATGGCCCCTGATGGAGTGACTAAAATTTAAGCTTTGTACAATGGGCATGGGAATTTCTCTCATTACATTAAACAGGTCTGATCTGTGGATATACCTGCCCCAAGGGTTGAGGCTTTAGGACTGATTTATATGTATAGAAGCATATGTCTGTCTGCAAGGAACCAAAGAAAAAAGAGGTGAAGGAGCAGGAGATGAGAGCAGGAACAGTAAAAGAGTATTAGAGGGGAGGTGGAAAGCCTTTAGACCTAATCCTGGAAAGATGGTCTCACTTAGCTTTTAGATATTCTACCACCTCAAAAAGCCCTAAAGGCCTTCAGTGGCGCATTCCCAGCTCATAAACTCATGCATGTTTTAGAAGGGTTCACCTCCAGGGAGGGGGGTGGGGTATTGACCGGACTAGGATACACAACATCCCACAATGGACTGAAGGATGGAATAAGAGCCACAGAGAGCATCCCTAAGGCAAACTGCCTAACTAGCATCCATCATATTTCCTTCTCCCTTATTCCCACCTCCTCCCCCTACGAGCTCTCAAGACCCCAATACCTGAGGAAGGGGGGCTTCATATGGCAAAGTGCTTGTCCTTTGATAGCAGCTGTTGTGTGTTTTGAAATAGTGGGATCTTTTTATTGTCCTTCCTTTGATCCATAAGTGCCCATATTCTGTAACAGGATTAATGGGAAATACCAACGGATCACCTCTGTTTCCTCAGCACAAACAACTCCGTATGCACACATTCAAAAAAATGCACACATGCAAGAGGTTTGTGCGACAGCTCACAAATTCTGTGCCTTGCACGCTCTTAGAGTCAAGTGCATTTGACTGATGATCCCAGCTAATAACTGGCCGAGCATATGTCTAAGCATGTGACACTATTGATTCCCCAAACCCCAAACCCTCCCCCTGCACACCACACACACACATGCACACGCTTAAGCTTGTGTTGACACAATACAGATGACTTATACACAGGAGGGAGATTATCAGAGATCGGTATCCACATTTTAGCAGCCTTGTGTCAGTTTTCATTACATTATGTCCATTGCAGCCTCACAACACATACTCCATCATAAAAATGAACCGTACACACAGCAGATGCGTCGCAGCCCGTCCTTTTATCCATCTATTAAAGTTTTATTATTTTCTATTTCACTTTTTGTATTTGCCAGAGTTTGATAGATATTTTTGGACTTAGTCCACCTCATTTTAAGCCAGTGTTTAAAGCCAGTACGGATTTGCGCTTTTTGCCCAAACATGTATTTGATCAATTTCTCATCATTAACTGATTAAATTTTCATTTTACCCGCTGAGCAACAGTAGTTATTTCTTAAATGCTGTTGAATTGATTTGGCTTGAAGCTGATGAGCACAGCTTAATTTAGTGTGTTCTGACTTGGAATTAATAACAAAATGACATTTCTGCAAGTTTTTCTTATGTAATTAAAAAGATCATTCACACATTGAAACAACACTCACAGGTGCTTCTATCTTCTGTGCAGTGTTTAACAACATTGCAACAACTTTCTTCCCCTTTTCCCAATATCCAAAACAATAACCTTTCAGTTTGTCCGCTTTCATTAATAAATCTTAGTCAATGATGTCCTGAGGCTGACTTTTTTCTTCTCCATCCGATGATCAGTAAGTGGTCTAGACATATTCAGCTCCACGACACTGTATCGCTCTGAAAGGTCAGAGGTTAACCACAATGCAGAGGAGAGAATAATTGCCCCGAGTATCACCCCTGGGGCTAAGACTGACACACACACATCCTCACACCCACACACGCATACAACCTTTTCCTTTATGCATGCATGACTTGTCCCTACCATTATCTAAACAATGGAGTGTGTCAGCTGAGTAATTGAGCGACTGTACTAGTCCTGTGTATACCATGGGCATATATGACCCCGTGGATATAAGCTGTTATACTTCACATGTCTTCATTATGGCTGCCTTTGGACAGGCTTCTCGTAAGCAGTTTCAGTGACGAGGGTCAGGAGGCCTTATGTTTAAAATATACAGGTTCAGGCGGCAAAAACTAGTTTAACATGTCTGTCCTACTACATTACTGTGTGTGATGGATGATAGGCAGTATGTTAATATGGACAGCAGTTAACGGTGCGAGGCTCCTGATGACAGCAGTGCCAGTAAATATTTAAGAGGGTCAAGTGTTGCTGTCCCCCCCAGGCATGACGGGCTGCAGAATATGATCTGTCTCTTCTCATGTGGTGTTGGTGCGTGTTTGTGGAGGATACGGTGACCCAAGCTTACAGTTTTGACGCCTCTTCTCGTGTGCGCCGAAGCACAAACACACACAGTCACACTGGTGACATCTGACCTCAATTTAGAGGCAGAGGTGGCCCGAGGCAAGGTGGTGAGTTGAATAGAGGCAGACAGACTCATATGGTTAGAAACTGGACATTGGGCGCTATTGATGACACACAAAGAGGTCTGTCTCCTCCATCTTTCATCTTCCTCATCATCATCACAACAGAAGCATCCGCTTTCATCCAGCTTTCTCTCTTATCTAGTTCCAAAAGTGATTAATGTTCTGACCCTCTGCCTTCTTCTCCTCTTCCTCTTCTTTATGTCTTCACATGCGCTCTTATTTTTTCCTGTCACACTCTGGTATAGATGGTAATGATGACAGTAATGGCTCCACTTTGGTTCAAAAGCAAGGTCAAACTCACTGTGGGTCATATCTTTCATGATGCTGCATTAAAAGTATGCAATCAGGCAAAGTTGAACCTAATTACCCATTGATATAGCAATTCAAGAGATAAATTCAAAAGGAATATTTGGTAAGACCATTTGTGAGGAAGTAAAACTTTGCGTGCACCACACTGATGAATGCACACACAGCTACCCACCCACCAAGCACAACAGACACAAGAAGGAAGGCAGATCCAGGAGCAGATGCACAGGTATTTAATTAGGACTGACTGCAGCTGT
>OMNN01040993.1:8737-32040 GCA_900302755.1 Chromis chromis
CCTACACCCTTAATTCATTATTCTGGAGTAAGTCTTTTCCTGGACTTAGTGTGTGATTATTCTGTATATTTGGATGAAAATAAATTTACAGTTTTTGGCGATAAAAAACGAATTTAGGGGGTTCTTGAAATATTTTTGTATATTGTATATGTCACCTGTGAAAATTCAGTTACAAGGGTGTCAGTTTGTTTGTGCTCATGCACCAAATACTATTTCATTTAGATGATTTTTAAGCATTTTGGGCTTGTGCTGTTCTGTTTTTTAGCAGTGTTATGGTCAGACAACAGTGGGAAGTATGGCTAGAAATGGATGTTATTGGGAGATACAAACATATACACAGATTAATTTCTGTATGCCAAAGAGCTCTGTATTGGATTGATGTTGACTTAGAAGTAAACCATGTTTGTGTTTATGGCATTATGTGAAGATGAAGTCTTACTTTTATTCTTGTTTACAGTGTACTTGGTAACACAAGGAGTAAATCCCAGAGAACATGGAATCAAACAGGAATTGGTGTGTACTATCTCTGACATATTCACTCTCTGTGTATTCATGTGCGTTGTTTACTTCCTCAGTAACCGTTCTCTGTTTCTCAGGAGCGAATAAGGACTTACATGAACAGAGTGAAAGAGATTACTGACAAGAAGAAAGCTGCTCGTCTGGATAAGGGAGCTGCTGCTCGCTTCGTCAGAAATGCTCTTTATGATGCAGAGGACAAAGAGTCTAGGAAAAAAGCGGCATCCAAGAAAGCAGCAGAGACAACATCTGACTCCCCACATCCAAAGCGTCCAAAGCAGAACTGAAAAGCATGAATGCAATGTGAGCCACTTTTCACACTGAAGGAACTATTTTCTTGGGCTAAGGCTGTATGACTGATCATAAAAGGGAACAAAACAGACAGCAAAATATACATTGCAGTTCACCTGAGTTGTTCACCACTTGGGATCGTAGCTTGGGGTCAGATCTTGGTCATTGTTGCCCCGCAGTCGTCATAGAATATTACTGAATGCCCTCGAAACAGAAAACTGCCATCTGAACACATCATGAGCTGAGCATATTTCTGGATGCTGATTCTGGCTCTAGATTTAATAGATAAAATGCTGTAACATTCTTTAGGTGTTACTTTATGTATAAAAAAGGTATTTTTGAAAGTGATTCTATGAATCACAAGTTGTTTTTTGCGTTTGTTTTTACACAGATTCCATGTTTCAAAGTTTAAGTGATATATTGTTTTTAGGATTTCCTCCAGTATAAAATATACTCACCAGACATTGTTTTTGAATGATTCTTTTTCCTGTTGATGGAATTTATTATGCAAAATGGTAATTGAACTGTTAGATATGAAAGGTCAAAGTAAGCTTCAAACTTTCCTTAGTAGGCTTTTTCTATGGAGGACAATTTGACATGTCTTGGATTGCTGGATTCCACTTAACTGACCCAGGTTCAGGGTTTGGTATTGTGCATGCTAGCTCACACTGCAATGGCTATTTGGGTACCTGAATACACTAGAACCATAGTTAATGTTAATAGTAACACCTGTGCTTCTAATGCTAGTACAGTTCGGAGTGTAAAAAAGGTTGGAGCAAATAGCAAATAATTTGCTATCCATATTACATCCTAAGAGCAGATGCTAAATGGTAGCTAATCTGCAGTAGCCAGATTTATATATTTGCAGAGTCGAAACATGCATGTGTATGACTAACGGAGGGATGTGAATACAAGTTAGGCAATGCTTTTTTAACTTGTGACAGAACATCATTTGGTATAGAAGCTACTGAGATAATTACATACAATACCAGAGTTGCAACAATTAATGTATTGTCAACTTTTTTGATGGTTGATTAATTGGTTTGAGCAACATTCTGAGATTGAAAAACATCAATTCTCTGATTCCAGCTTATTCTATCTGAATATTTTCTGATTTCTTTACTGCTCTGTGACAGTAAACTGAATATCTTTGGGTTGTGGACAAAAGACATTTGAAGAGTCATGCTTCATGGACTTTTGAAAACAATAACTGACATTTTTCAATGAAAATAATTGGCAGATTAATCAACAATAAACACAGTTATTAGTTAGAGCTCTTGACAACAGCACAGAGTTTGTTTTAACTGTAATTACACAGGTTTAATTTTGTTTAATGAGTTATAAATGATTAATTGGACAACATGAAACATAATTTTAGAATCTGAATAGATGACTAATGGACATCCCAGTAACCAGGCTGGACACTGTGGTTTATTCAGTGCTGTATGTGTTCTTTGCCAATCTTCAGTGAAACTTTAACCTTCATCTAGCTTCCATCGTTGAAATAATCAGCATTACTGTATGCTCATATATTAAAAAGCAGTGAATATTGTAGAGCTGCTGTGTTCTGACTCATAAAACATTGAGCTATATAGAAGTTCACAGAGGCTGCCTTTGTGAACGAGTCCAAATTATGTATCCAACTAAATACAAATCAACTGGAGCATTATTTAATCCATGGCAGCAATTTGCGTGGGTCAAACCTGTGACCTTCTGATTACAAAGTGGCCTCTGTAACCATCACAAACAGCGCTGTAGCTGCATGGCTGCACAGTATAAGCATGCGCCGTAATGAGACTTCCTCCTATAAAAACCAATGTCACATTTGATAAAGACACCCATATAGCTTCCTTTTTGTAATTCCCCCCGGACAGCCGAGATCTTAATCTTAATGTACCCGCAAGTCACTGCATCCCTCTAATCAAGCTCAGGAAACAGTGAGGCAGTGAGTTAGATTCTCAGGAATGCATCTTTTCATTCTTTTCATCATCTTTCCTTTTCTCATCCTCCCTGCAGCGGCGTCCAAAAATGACATTTGTTTAGCCAAACCTCCCCACTCCATCTTTTGACTTTTTCCACCGAGTTGTTGTTTCTAACTCTGTTCAAAGACATGTGTCAAACTTTGCCTGATGAACAGCCCCGTCTGCATATTGGAAAAATATGGATTTTTCCACTTTTTTTTCTTCTTCTTCTTCTTCTCTCCCCTCTCTCTTCTGTAACGTTTGCCTTCCTATGCCCTCGTCCAGACATGTGCTCGGTATAAAGGAGTTAGGTCACTGTGCGAGCAAATTTGAACAAACAAACTCTCATGTTGAAATTGTGAACCCTAACAAGCTCCAAACCCTGGTTTGTCCCGCGGTTGTTTATTTATGCTGTTTGTGAGCGGCTTGCGGTGAGGAAGTTTATATTACATGGAGTGAAAGGCATCAGACCAAATGACCTCCTCGGGCAAGATGGAGGCAGAAGCAGCTTTCCTTGCAGACTTTTCTATCTCCTAAATGGATGAAGACTGCATTAACCAGCTTTGAGCACCAAATGGACTCAACACATCATCAGAAATCACATAATGTGACTATAAGTAGGCAGTTAGAAGATGGTATAAATAAACAAAACTGTAAAAATGACCAGCTCAAATACAAAAACTTCAAAGAATGCTCATTTAATCACTGGTTTCCACTGGTATTTTTTTCTATAATATCCTTAAGTTTCAACATGTGTTTCCATTAGATACAGTCAAGGAATCTGATCATCATCTATCAATAAGTTTTACTGGATCACAGGAACAAACTAAATTTGTATTTCTCAGGCGGCGTCTTTCCGTGCAATCATTTCAATGGTTTTCAGCCCATTTGTAGCAGAAAACCAAAGTGCGGTTCTCCTCAGAAAATAAATTTTAAACAAATCAGGAAGAAGTAAATGTTTTTTAGGTTCTGATGGTGTTCCAGTTTAGAAAAGGAAAGAATGTTGCAACACGTCACGGAAGTCAAAAACATGAGATTCAGAGTTTCTTCTTGATCTTGGAAAAAGCAGTTATGCAAACGATCTTACCATGAGGTCCCTTTAGTAGATGTTCTGGACTTTTGATCATGGACTTCCCATCCACATTAGTAAATGTTGAGATGCATTGTGGCATGCAA
Organism: Chromis chromis; assembly: GCA_900302755.1. Lineage (NCBI taxonomy): Eukaryota > Metazoa > Chordata > Actinopteri > Pomacentridae > Chromis > Chromis chromis. The sequence goes on from OMNN01040993.1 coordinate 12,682, forward strand.
GTGTTAGGTTTAAGGTGACTGAAGTCCAAAAATGACGGTATTTCATGTCATATATGTGTATATTTTAGTTAATTGTATTAGAGCTTAAACTGCACGTACACTTACTGATTAGCCACAACATTAAAACCTGCCTTATATTGTGTAGGTGCCAAAATATTTCTAGCCTGTCAGGGCGTGGATACAGGTCCTCTAGGAGTATTTTCTGACCACAAGATGTTGGTAGCAGATCATTTTGGTCCTCTGTAGGTTGGGATCTAGGAGTTTGGAGGCTGGGTTAATGTCTTGGGCTCTTGGTCGTGTTTCTCGAGTCGATCCTTAGCCGTTTCTGCAGTGTGACAGGGTACATTATCTTGCTAAAGGAGGCCACAGGCAATTCTGCAACAATGTCTAGGTGGGTGGTACATGTCAAAGTAACATCCACATGAATGGCAGGACCCAAAGTTTCCCAGTAGCACATTGCATTGTAACAAGATAATCAAATTTATTCACTTATTCATTCATTTGATTTATTTCAGACATGCCACAGTATCACAAGGGCAATCAGAACCTAAAATAAGTTTGAAAACCAGTAGCATGAAGTTTAACTTATTAACTCCAACCCTCTACATGTCTGTACATCTCACATCACACTGTTTCCTGTTTGCATCAACCCTTATACTTTTATACCTCTTTAGAAAACCCAAGACCTCAGCTGCAACTGCTTTTGATGTTGTGGCTGATTAGTGGATATTAAATGACAAAAATGTAAGTTAAAAGTGTGCAGATCCAACCCCAGATGGATACAGGAAACGACAAAGCAGCACGTTTTTGTCTAACAAAGACCTTGAACGTCAAACTGTTGAGTAATCTTAACCTGGAAAAGCTGATGTCAAAGCATTTATTTGCTATTTCCTCATACAAAAACATATACAAAGTAAAAGTTTCTTGAGGAAAACTATCACTAAGTTCATCAGTTACATTTTCAAAATGGGAAACAGAAACTCCACCTTTTTTTAAATTTTTACAGCAGGTAATCCAGTGTCTAAATGATCCTTCATGATTTACTTCCATTCAGTTCTGGGCAATTTTTCAGACTCCTCAAACAAAAGTAGCATCAGCAACTGGACGTTTTCATCAAAAATGCCAAACCACAAACCTCTAATGCACCTTTTTTCACTGCTCTCTTCATTTACAAACCTGAAGTGCATCACCTCCGCCGACCTGAAAGCATTCGATTGCAGTCTACCTTTTAGGGAAAGATGAAGCCCACATTAGCGAGTTTTCCTTGGAAAAGTTGGGTGAAAGTGAATGAATGTATGTGAATGAAGGACGGACGCTGCGGCTTTATTCTGTCCGACACTCCAGGGATTCCATCCAGTCATTTGTGCCACTCTGTATTCGCCTTGGCCTCTCTGACAGAGCCACTGATTAATCATGATAACAATGTTTGGGTTTTGGTTAGCCTTCACCTCTCGGCGCCCGGACAAATTACTTTTTTTTTTTAGGAGTCAGCAGGTGAAGTTCAGACCACCAGTGTGTCCAACGGAAACCAAATTCTTATCCTTTTAACGCTTTAAATTCTGATTTTGCTGTTTTATTTTGTTGATTTGAAGAGAAATAACTACTAATATTCTCTTTTAGTGTTAAAGTGTTTTAATGTTAGTTATTGTAGAGCTTTTTATATTTACATTCTTGAGGTCAGAGCAGATTCTTGTCCCATGAATTTGCCATTATCTAACTTCATTTGTCTGTCTAGGGTCAGAATCATTCCTGAATCACGTTCAGTTTGTCTCGGTGATATTGTGCAGACAGCATACAAATTGCTAAGGATGAATTCAACACATTAGAAAGATTGAGCTGCCTCTTTTCTCATTTCCTAATCCATCTATGGTGAGTTTCTGCAGCTTCTCGCTTCCAATGATTCCTGTTCTCTGGAATTTTTACTGATTCCTCCAAGAAAAGAAGCAGCCGTACCTGGACAGTTTCGAACACAAATCTCTAATGCACCTTCCTCGGTTGCTCTGACTCTCTCCCCCACCGCTGTACGTCCCAGTGGGGTTTGGCCGTACAAGAAAGTGACGCCATGCCGAAAATATGCACAAAGCGAGGCCTTGAACCCTCCTCACTAAACACATCACATCATCATCACACTTCATTGAGTTTCCATCCTTTACCTTCCTCCTGCCAGCGTGTTTGACAAAAAAAATCGACACAGAAAGGCTCCTCGGTGAGCGAGTTAGGCTTGGCCCGCCATCTATCAGCTTTAAACGAACTATTAGGCCCTCTCCGTGAGCGAATGTTGTCCTTTGTGTCAAACTCAAGTCAAACTCGTGAGCCTGATTGCGATTGTACCGAGTGGTTTCCACATCTGAACGTGTGTAAATATGAAAAAGGAAATTGCCTTCAATGACCTTTTAATGGATAAATAAAGTTTTGAAAATTAAACATTCTTATTAAAGCGGGATTATTCATCGTCTCGTTCACCATGTGCGGACCAGCTTTGTGGTGATGTCACCGCGTTGCCGACTCCGTGGCCCATCTGAAGACCTCATCTATTACCGTGGCCCAGTGTTTACCTCTGCTGTGGAGACGTAACCCTCCATATGGCCGCGATGCTAAATCAGAGGCTTTTCCCCTTTAAACCGTGGCCTTCCGATGCACAAAGCCTCGGGATAACCGTTCGGCCATCAAAGAGCTAAAACCATCTCTGAATCCACGTGCACATGCATGCAATCTCTCTCACACACATGGGGGGGGGGGAAGCCGGGCAGCTGCAAGCGCACTGTGAAAGCAGGGAAATGCTCGGTGTTGCACATGCTGGGAGACGTACAAAGGCACACAGAAAATGGCTTACATGTGCATATATATGTACACTTGGAGTTGATTGGAGGTGTGTAATGGATTGGATCCCCCTCATAACTTCTTGGGACAGCGTTGTCTTCCAGGTCCACGCGGAGGCGGATGAGACCACAGCTGTTTGGACATAAATTTCCAGAGGAATGCCTTAAGTCTGAGCCTTCAGCATAAGGAGCATGACTGAAGATTCCTCTCCACATGACAAATGATCGCCCCGAGGAGTTTTGTGTGTGTGTGTGTGTGTGTGGAGGCTTTTCTCATGCAGACATGTGCAAGGTCACCGAATGCATTAAGTCTGTTTTTGTGCTTTTTTATTAATGCACAATGTGCGAGGAGGAGGCGTGTCGCAGGTGGAGCAGGTCTCCTCTTTTTGGTATCTGAGATCCAACAGCTGGGAAAAGAGGACGAGGGCAGCTGGTCAGTCTCATGTAAAACGTCTCACATGCAGTAGCTAATGCTGGGGTCATGTTATCATACAAGCATGCAGCTTTATAGGAATATTTGGGATGGATTCGCATGCAGCTTGTAGCATTTGACGTCGCTTTGGCAGCTATGAAAAGTCTTCCTGGATCATATGTCTTCATTAGTAGATATTGCATTGCTACATGGTTATTCGCTGCAGCTTTCACTCTGCTTTCATTTTGAGATTCTTTGCTGGCATTGATCAAACGCTGGGGCCGTGTTCTAATATGCTGCACACACTGGATCAAAACTCATAGCTTTTGGTATTCACTGGGTTTATTCAGCAGGTATTTTTAGTCTAAATTCAAGCATTTTAAACGGTTATGACACACATACCAAATGAAACACCCTTTTGGCATGTGGGTTGAAATGCATCGAATGGATCCAAGCATTCATCACCAAATAAGGCTTCCAGGGATGTGATTTTTAAAGCAGAGGGTTAGCGGTTGATCTAAATTGAATAATAATTTCCAAGCGCATTGGGAAATATTCGCACGCTCGTCCAAATCGCAAATTGAATTTTGCGCCTGTTGCGGTTTTTACGACGCCTCTGTGCGAAACAAACAACGAAACAAGCTGCGCGCACAACACCTCCTTCGGTTTCCCTACACCTGCTGGAAAATGGACCGCCGGAGTCTCACCGCACACCTAGTTTCCTCCCTGCCTCTTCGATAAAATAACGGGGTTTATGGCACATCAATAACCCCTCTCATCCCTCTTCCCTTGTACATTCAGAGCCGAGGTTTACAGCCAGTGTGGGGCGGAAGGCTGTGGGCCTTGATGTGAGAGCCCGGGGCTAACGGTAGCGCTGGGTACTGTAAAGTGATGAAAGGCCTCTGCTTTTACGATGATGTGAATGATGTAGCCTGAGAGAGTAAAAGAGCTTGTGAGAGCAGCAGCGTGTCCATATACTGTACTTGACTGGACTGCTGAGGAAGTGGAGAGATCATACGCGGCGCTGCTCGGTATTTACATCACGCTTAAGACTTTTTGCAGATGATATGATCGGAAATGATGTACAGTAGGGGCAATCTAAACCTCTAAACTAGCAGGATTTTAGGATTAAACATGCATGTTTTATACAATTTTCACATCTGTTTAGTTAAAAAGAACCTGAAATGTTGAGATAAACTGATTTTCTTGCCACACATATCAGTAAACAAGAAACCAAACAAGGACAAATCTGCAGTAAACGTGGTACATATGAGTGTTGCGCATGTGTTCAGATAAAAGGATAAGTGAGAGCTTTAAACCAGCGGTGAATTGACTGTATTAACAAGTATTAACCCGACTTAATGTTCTCCTTTCCGAGGAACAGATCCGGCCTATTCAGTCCTGTTTGCAGCTGTTCAAGGAACTCATTAGGGCTTTAAAAAAAAACAAACCAAGAAACATTTGTGATCAATTGTTAAAGATTTCCATCTTGAGCAGCAGCGAAGGCGCTTGGCAACAAGAGCCACAGATAAGAAGGGGAGTCAGGAATTACAAACACATTGTTGATTTTGGCAATTTCGGGGGATTTTATAGGATATTTTTAGCCTTATCCTTTAAAGTCAGTCTCCAGTCATTGATTTAACCCCTAAAACTCAACTCTGTGTATCAAAGTTACATATTTACTTCAGTAAAATGGCTTAAATGTAACTCTATACTATTGTTTTCTGTGCAGATCTATGAAGTTCCTGCCTCTCTTGAGCACACCAGCTCACCCAAGACTGTGCTGAAATGCTGTAAAACTACTCTATTCTACCAAAATGGCAAGATGTAGTGTAAATACTGGAGCCGTACATGTTCGAAACCAAATCTGAAGAAGAACAATGAAACAGGAAGCTCCAACCTGCAAGCTGACAGGATTGGTTCCTTAGATTTGTGACGTAGGAAACCTCGAATGTCTGAATCCGTATTTTTGAGACTGTCATTTTTATGCTTCAGTTTCAAGTTGCAATTGCTCATCAATGGTTTTAACTGCTTATTTAGCTCATGATGTGTCTCCCAGCATATAAAAAACACCATATGGACATGTTAGCAAGGTAAAAAACTCCTAGAAAAACATAAGATCTTAGTAAAAAAAAAAAGGTGACTGTCTTACTGCTGCAGATGACATTGGGACAAACATTGCATTAGTATTTTAATAACTTAAATTAATTGCTTGTCTTTAGCTGCATCTGTTGTGTGATTATGAAACGCTCCAACAGACTAATTCATTAAAACACATGAATCCCCCCATCTACAAAGCATATACAGCACAGAAAGGGTGTAATAGTTGTTTCTTCCTTGAGAAATTGTCTTTTAATATATGATAAAGCCACTTTAGAGTCCCACACAGGCCTCTTTATTCAACCTTTAAGCATAGGAGCATGAAGGGAGTCAAAGATCCTCCCAGCGGCCACAGGGTGGCAGTCAAACACAGCAGTTTGGGCCTGATCTCCAGTCAGGCTTGAGTGGCAAGCTGAGGTTTGCTTTTCTTCCTACCGCAGAGCAGATCAGAGAAGATTAGCCCTCGCTTGGCCAGTAATCACCCTTATCACACGAGAAAACGACAACAATAGTGGGAGTTTAATGACAGAAGTAATTGTTGTGGAAGTCCCGCGTTATGCTGCGGTGCTGTGATGAATGACAACCGCAATGCACCGCGCTGTGAGGAGATTGCTGCTGCATGTTGTTATTTAAACCCATTTGTAAGAGTTGCAACTTCTCACTGGGGTTGTTTTGGCTGATCGGAAGGGACTTGATTTCTAAGAAGAGAAGTTTTTTTCCCTCAATAAATTGGGATATTATATGAGTGGAGTGGCTTTCTTCGTGTGTTTTTCCCATTCATGAGGCTATACATAGGGTAAAAAGTGTATATTTTACCTGTAAAAGACCAAATTCCTGCAGAAACATAACTGATCTTCTAAGTTTCCCCACACAAAACACACAGTGTACACAGGCTTATTTGCTTTTGCAGTCACCGACTACATTCTACCCTTGATTTTCTGTTCAAAATTGCAAATCTGCATGAAATATATAATCAAAACGCATTGAGCAGACACTGAAAACCTGAATGACTGTTGATATAAGACTTTCAATTAAAGTCTGTAGGGTTATTAACCGCATAAATCCCCTAACAAAAAAGAAAATGTAAAAGAAAACCTGGATGGGCTACGTTCCACTTGCTGCAGGCAGTACGGGCTAATCATGATCTAATACACAGCCACTTCATGCTTGGATTGACATCAATTGGCTGTTTTTTCTGTACATGTGGCTCAGTGTGCGTGTAACTGTGTGTGTGTGTGTGTGTGTGTGTGTGTGTGTACAGTAAGAGCACGGCACTTGATTGTATCTGCACGTGTGCATCTGAGAGTGTGTGTTTTCTCAGTAGGCTGCTGTGTTGATGTTAATGTCTGTGAGATTACAGTGCTTTTCAGTGAAGGTTTGGAATGCTTCGTAGCGAGACAGCTGCAGTCTAGACTGTCATTCTCGCGTCACTTTATCGCTTCGGGGCCTAAAAGACAAATAAGGAGGAGCACCCAGATATGCAACCTCATCTGATAAGAGAGGTGGTAAGAGGATCTGCTGATGACTTCTCCAAACTAGCATGAAAAGGCAGCTCTTGTGTCTGATACAGCGAAAGGGTTTTTTTGCGCAGGCGATGACTGAAGTGCATGAGCTGTCCTGTTTGTATGAGTAACATGCATACATTGAGTGGTTTTTGTTCGCTCTTTTTAATAAAAACCAACCGTGCATGTCTTGATTTCCATCAGAACACTGTACAGGAGAAAAAAAAACCTTCAAAAAACTACAATAAAGTGATTTATTTGATTTGACTGGTGAAAGCTGTGAGAAACTTTCCAGAGCAGCCGGAGTAGGAAATGCCAGACCTAATGTCAGAGGGCTGCTCTGTCCTATTATGGCAAATCGAAGCAGAATGTGTCATTAGCTAATCGAGGGCTAGTTTCTCCTCCTCTGCAAACAGCAGACAGAGGGCAGCCTCTGTCCCTCGCGCTGCAGCCTTCAAAGGCCCCCATTATACTTCAATGGAGGGTAAACAGTGGCTCCCAAAAATGACGGTCTCCAGAGTTTAAAGCAACATCGTTTATCACCCCTGCCAGGCGCTGCAGGTGTGACCCCGTTCCCACAGCCTCACGGACAGCACAGTGGGAAACTACACCACTGTGGATGTGCATGCTGTTTAATACATACAGTATATTCGCACACAAAAGCTTGTCTCTACTGTTTTTTGTTTTTAAAAAAAATTAATAATCACCAACTCTGGAATTCAGATAATGTGTTTGAACAATTCAATGTTTTTTTTTTTTAATTATATGCAAAAATTAGCTCAGTTTTTGGTTTAGAGAACCAAAAAAGTTGCAATTTAGTTTAGGAACTTTGCTGATTGTTGAAGTTTCTATATATTTACATCCAGAATATGGCTGAAAGATCTCCACACATTGTATTTTGCTTTGTTTATTTTAATGTTTGGTAAGGCACCTTGCTATAAAAATCAAGTTTTTTTTTTCATATCCATGAAAATTTCAACTGGTGTCTTCTTCTCTTCACCAGTTTCACTTTATATACAATTTAGTAGTCAGTTTGTTAGTGTTTTTTTTGTATTATATTTTAGTATTTTTCACATGCAGGGGTTTGCTATCATCTCCAACATCTTCTCCTTTAAACTATTTTATCATGTTTTTATTTAGTCTTTTAGTCATTGTGTTTATGTCTTATGGGTTGCTATTTATATACGTACATCACTTTGGTTCAACCACTGTTGCTTTAAATATGATTTATAAATAAATTTGACTTGACTATGCCAAACTTTCCCCCCCCAAACCCTCATATGATGCACATAGTGTATTTATTCTTCTGACACAGATCTGCAAACGTCTATTTGAGCGTTTGCTTTGTGAAAACATGCTGCAGATGTTCATGAGCCTGCTTTAACATAATGTACAAAATAAAGACATTTAACTTGCTAAAGGATGCTACAGATGTTTGTGTAAGTTTTGGATGCTCAAAACTCCTCAGTATGGTTTGGTGTCAGTTTGTACTGAGGGTTTGGTTGATGTATAACAAGGTGAGTATAGTTTAAAGTCAGCTATTATCCAGATTCTTGGCTCAGGTTCTTCTTATTCCTGTGTCACCTTTTGGCAAAGATTTTAAGTCAGTGTCTCCCAGTGTGAAGGACAAATGATACAGGAACTTGCAACCTGAAAGTGTGAACATACAGACAACATTTTGCATATCAGTGTGTTTTCAGTCATACTTTCTACCATTCAAGTGTCCTAAGAGTTTAAGGTTTGGTCTGACAACTCTGCCTCCTTCCTCAGAAAAGTGGGCTAAATTATTGGGACACAATGTTTTGTAAAAGTCAATGAGCCAATCGGTGACTGTCTATGAAAAACATGTGACACAGAGACACCTGTTAGGTTAGACATTAGTCCAAGTCTTGGGCTTGTCGTGTTGTTTTTGATGTTTCTCACACAAAGAGAGACCACGAGTTTTGCAATTTATAGAAAGTCAACTAAGCGTGAGTGTTGTCTTCAAGCACATTCTCACAGTTTCATGCATTCACACCTGGGAGCAGCTCTGCACAGTCATGTACAGTCAGAGGAAGCTCTACACAGCAGCTGGCTCTGAGACACCTGGCATTACATTGTTTTATTTCCACCCGTGATGGCCGCCGTTTAGCTGTGAAATCTCAGCTGTAAGTGTGTCTCATTATGAAACTTAGACACGTTTTCATTATAGTTCTCCCTCTTTATAAAGATGTCTTTACATTTTTGTTAATCTCAACATTTACCTTGGACATATTTGCCTTAACATACTAAATGGCAGCTGTCTCACTGCAGAGTTACTGTCTTCTTTGGCCACATTTTCCCAGATGGCTGGATTGTTCTGGTGACCCTTCAGTCACAGTGCTTCTTCTGTAACATCTAAAATGTGTGTGTGTGCGAGCCAGCTGACAACAGCTGTGCTCCCAAAGTGTGTGTCTTTATCTGTGCGTGCGTGCTTTATCAAATGCATGTCCTCAGTTCAGTTTAATTAACACAGGCCCGTCGTGTGAACACATCCCATCGGGGTCAAGGTGATTGAGGCGACTGAGCAGGTGGAAAATCAATGAGATTGGCTCCCACAGAGCATATCGACCACTGGTCAAACACAGGCGCTATTGATTGACATGTTTACAGTGGAAGTGTGTTCAACAGTGGAGTTCATGTGTTGGACACACATTAAGCACAGATACACAATAAAGGCTCCAACATCTTTGAACGCTTTAAGAAACTGATTTTTCATTCAAGTTTATTGAGATCAAAAAATCGAAATGCGTTTTACACAAATCCTTTGAAACAGATTTATATGAAACCTCTGCGTGCGACCAACAGTTGATTAGTTTACGATAATGATGGTTATAGTTAGTGACCTTTTATGTCACTGCGTCAGTATTAATACACCGTGACTCGTCGTATTTCTAGTCACCACAACTGCTGCTCTAATTCCTCTCTAGAATTCAAAGAGAAAAAGGCCAATGATGCAAAAACGGTGTCACTTTTCATCATTTTACTTTGCTGCTCAGATCAAATACGAGCTGCAGCGAAAAAACACCTGAACAGGTCGAGCAGGCCCGAGGCGTTGTAAAGGGAGACGCAGGAGATAAGGAAGGACGGTGGAGTGAAGCAGAGAGGGGAGATGAAGCAAAGGTGAGAGAGACAGACAGAAAAAGGGAGGCAGACTCGGGAGTAGATTAAGTAGCCTTGAAAAGACTGGCTTCCCCACACACATATAAACCCCCTGTGAAAACACAAGCTAATTATTAAGAAAACAAAGGGGGAACTGCAGCGACGTGCCAACGCACACAGATCCCCGGCAGAGTAATTGTGCGTAAGCTATTTGGGCTGAAAAACAGCACGATTTGGTGCTCTTCCCCAGCACAGCCAAGCAGAATGAACAACAGCTGTTCCCTGGGACGGGGATTGAAAACAAGCGCGAGGAATGATTCTCTTTCTTCTTCAGCTCCTCAGTTCTTTTTTTATTGTGGATGGAAGACAATAGTTATTAGAATTTCTTTTTCTTTTTAATTCGGTCACTTCAAAAACAATAGAGAAGTATGCATTTTGTGGGATTTCTAGTTGCTATGTTAGTGTGTTAGGGCCAAAGTAACCAGAGGTCATTAAGAAAAAGCAGTCATTCTGCTATAAAGGGATCCTATCATCAACATGAGCGGCCAAAGCTCATAAAGGCTTGGCTTCATAACGACGCTATCACTGCCAGAAGTTGGACAGGGTTAGCAGGAGGTGAAAAAAACCCCACTCAGTGTTTTTGAATAGGCTCTGAAAGTTTCTGTTTTGCCTTCTTTCATGCATGATTAAGTTATACAATCTAAGAGGCTTTTTTTTTCTTCCCCTACACGTCCCCAGCGCTTTCCCAATCTTTGCACAGTATCAAAATGATCTCTGTCCTACACAGCTGAGCGTATTACTTCCAATCTCGCCGCGCATTTCGAGCGCTGAGGGAAGTGTCGCTGGGAATTTGATAATACTCGGCAGCGCAGCGGATGCCTTGGTGCGGAGCCATGTTTTGAATTGGTTCTGAAGCTGCAGCATTAACCTTAGCGAGACGCCAAGAGCACGGTTCCATTTGATTTCTGATGGAGTCAAAACAATTGATGTCAGCTCATGAGAAATGGTGGTAATGGAGAGTCAAGGAGTCACTGTTTTTGTTATGTACTTGAGTTAGCATGTGGCTGAGCTGGCGGTGGAGAAATGAGCTCCGGCGTTTGTGAAGTGTGTGTTGATTTTGGTTCTTACTGTACATAACTTTGCGGCAAAACTATTTATTAAAGGCACTTTTAATGAAATTTCAGACAATTTGGCTTGACAGTGATTGATGATGACAGAAAGTTTCCCTATCAAGCGTTCATCAGTGGAGAGGAGGTTTCGAATGACAATTGTCGTGTGACTCTCACCTCTCTATACGCCCCGACTAATGGAAACTATGCCGGACTGCTAAGCTGTACGTATATCTGTGTGTGTGTTGTGACGTCCGTGTGTGTGTGTGTTGGAAACAGGGCTGCCTATCACGCTGCTGCTGATGAACAACTATGTTAAGTGCACTAATGCACTGTGTTCTGCAATCTCCAGACACACCACATTCCTCCCAAACATGCTCTGTTGGTTTAAGAAGAAATACAATCACACACTCATGCACAGACACACACACACACAGATACATGCACAGGGAACCGCTTTGATTTGAAAAACATTCATTTTCACTTATGCACGCATACATACGCAACCATAAGCCCCTTTTTAACATGCACACTCTCTGGCCCTGTGTTATTCTGATTATATGAGCTATGGCAACAATTAGATATAATAGCCAAAGATAATAACGGCAATTTTTATACTTACGGGAATGATTAAACGCCAGCAAAATATGCAGTGAATTATGCTTTAACTAGCATGTGGCGGTTTGTTTGTGTGTTTTATTCGAGCATGTGTTTTCTTTATCATCTCGAGTGTCAGTCAAAGACACAAAGTCTGACAGTTTACTCTCGGCTTTATGGACGGATAGAAGTAGTTTTGGGGTAAACTTTTTTATTTTTTTTGCTAATTATGCGTAAATCAAGATGCAAAATGCGCCGAAGCTCTTGCCACATAAAAGTTTACGGCGCAATTTTGCAAAGTCGATTTAGTTCCCAATTTATTTAAGCGCTTTTCATCAATTATGCAAACAGATTTGCAGTAAAAACGCGAGTGACATAAAGCCAGATAAAGCAAACCAAACTACGATCGCAAATTGCTTATTTTAAGATTAGGAGCCTGTGAATGTTTGTTGTTATCTTTAAATGGAAAATACACAGCATTTCCTGCTTTCTCAACGAACACAGAAGCCTGGTATGTTGGTTATAAAACAGGCAAAACATCTGAAAAGAAAGAAATCATATGCATACAGTATTAATAGTGGTGACTTATATTCAATTAGCAATCCAAGACCTCCAGGAAATCTAAAAAAACAAGCTTTGCAAACAGGGATCAGCAGGTAGTTTGGATTTTAAGAATACATGCAAGTCTGCTTATTCCTAGAAACAAAGCTTACACCTATTGGATTTACTTCTATATGCAAAATAGCCTAAATCTGTTAAAAAGCATGTGTTTTTATCATATATGGTTTATTTTATTACACAAATATTCAAAAACAGTATTGATAAAAGAGAATCTGGAGTCATAGAATCTAAAATCAAGCACATTTTCATCTTATCTAACCCTGTGATCCACATTTTTCTGTTCTTTATAGTTGGGTATGAGATGATACTCACAGAAGGTCGACGCTCTCTCAAAGTGTGTCAAACCCAAACCTCGCCACACTTCAAGGCCGGCACCAGAGGAGTGGGTTAATAATTTATGGATGAGGGTGTGAGACCACCCAAAGACTGGGGGCCCCTCACAGCTGCTCACCACCATTGCATGAGGGAACACACACACACACACCTGTATGTATGTTCTGAAATATGGACACACAAAAAGACACACATGTGTAGTAGGAACAGTAGCAGCATGCAGTAAGCAAATATAGCATCAACCTCCTATAGTGACCAGCAGTGAACTGTAGCAGCACAGATTTATACTCTGTTTTTAAACCTATATTTAAGCAGGAAAAGGCTTGTTGGGCTTATGAATTATTCATGAGAGTGTCCAGGCCAGAACAGGAAGCAGCACAAATTAACAGTAAAAAATGCTTTCAGCTATAATTTTTGAACAATTTACTGTTATTTTACAGATTTTCCTTCTTTTGTTAAATTACAGATAATATCCAGTAACATAACAGACAAAATTAAGGCAAACAATTTGGCTGTAAAATTGAGTTTTAACTGTATTTAAATCAGCAAAAAATAGAATTATTTTAGAGATATTTGGCATTATTTGAAAGAAAAATGGTGTATACTAAATATTGATTGAAGTTAGGCTTTTTAAAAATTATATTACAATATTCCCTGTATTTTAAAATTTCAGATAATGTCCAGTATAATTACAGAAAAAAAAGTATTATTTAAATGTTGACTATGAAAAATAAACAAGTCAAAGCAAACATATCGTTATTTTTATAGATACTTTATAACTTTATAGCCTTTTTTTCAATTTTCGAATGGTATAGTTTGCCACAGTTTCTAACATATTGTTTCTGGCACCAGATTTTCAGTTTGTTTTTTACAGGTAGCATGAATAAAATCTGGAATCTGGAAAAGCAATTGATTTTTCTTGTCGACACCTTATGTCACCTAATGTCAAGCTTTTTTAAAAAATTTTTTTTTTTACCAATTGCTAGATTTGAGGTATAAAAGAAAAAGAGGCATCAATTAGAATTACTGGATATGTTTAGTGAGATACACATTCCATTAAAGAGCCCTGTAAAGTGACGGTTAATAGTGTGGAAATTATACAATAATGTAAAACTACATTCACGATATTAATATAAATAGAGAGGTAAAATCACAGCAAAGGTGTATTTAATAAACACTAATTGGGGCCCCATTACATTTCATTGTCCACTGAGCAGCTATACTGTGTATGGAATGGAATTAAAACACCTATTATTGATATTATTTACACCTGCACTTCTCCTGTCATGGCATATCAAAGTGTCTGCCTAGATTAAATCTTTATGAACTGCAAAAAGTAAAAATTTATTTGATCCAAAATGACACATTTATAAGGAACATGCAGTCTTCTTTGCTTCTAAACAGTCTCTTCAGAATGAACATAATATAATTTAGAACAAAGCAATATCCATCACAGTAATGCTAAAGAATACATGCCTTGTCTTGTGTCTTGTGGATGGTCGTGGCTGATTTCAAACAACTGGCTCAGGCCCATTGAGTCGGTTTTATCAAAGCGTTTCAGCTCAAACATTTTGCCAGGGGTCGGGCCTAGATTAGCCGAGTTGCGTCTGGAAAAGAAGGCGCATTATAAAGCAGCACTCGGCTCACTCTGACAGCCTACTTATTGTAGCGCAGATTCAACAAAAACACGCTTGAACAGACGTGTAATCTGTAAGCCTGTAACAAGCAAGCATACATACACACAGACATGCTTGTGCTCACATTTCGCCCTGGCACACACATTACAGAGGTACAACCAGAGGTCAGTTTCTGATCACTCGACCTGCTTTGGAAAAGATAGCTCTGCTGGCCCATGAAGAAAAAAAAGAGAAAAAACCGGCTCATCTCTGTAATGTGGAATCCAATCGCTCCTCCAGTGATAGAATCCCCAGACAGTTCACCTGCTTCTTTTCATGCCGGTAGTTTCCTGTAGACGAGGGATCATATCTGCTGGGAGCGGGACGGGGATTAACTTTTCCAAAAGAAAAGACAGGGACTGGCAGTTTGGATGACTCTTTTCTTGAAAACCAACTCGCACTGGCTCCAGGCATCCCTTCTCATCCTCTTATCCTCTTCTTTTCTATCGCTTCTATCTTCTGGACTGCACTGAGGGAGAGTGGTGAAAAAAAAAGGCAACATGTAATTGGAGTGATTTTGTGCCTGTGCCGGTGTGTGGGGGGCTTTTTTTACTTCACTGCACATGAGTCCATGTGCAGGTATGTTCACCTTAGATCCTCTTTTTATGTGTATAAAATGAAGTTATGCATCGATGTACAGTACAGTATAAATATCCCTGCATTCACAGCTGTCTATATGCGGGCAGGTGCATTATTTGTGTGTGTGTACAAGCTCTTGTGTGTCCTTGTGGTTCAGGTCTGGAGCGTCTTTGATCCTTTAAGAGCCTGGCGAGATAGTAGCTGTAATATCTGCCAGTGCTGCCTCTGTGAAAGGTCACTGGGGAGGTGGAGGTGCATCGAAGGGCCAGGCCTGTTGTTTCCTCTGGGCCAGACTTCACTCCATACAGCATGTCTACTTCTCTTTTACAACTCCGCCACGGCTGCAGTGCCTCTACGCCTGAGGTGGCACACCAGGGGGAAGCATGTCAGGGCTCTGTAGTGTTGCTGGATCGGGGTTACAAAGTGATGAATCAGAGGAATAGGTTTGTGCACCGAAGGGGTTTGTTCAGCTTTTTGAATTCACCCCTCCTTCCCCTGTGTGGGTTTCACCGTCTTACTATCGCATTACAATATCAGTGACCTCTGTGATTGTTCTTTATTGGCAGGGATGAGTGCCTTTGTGCGACTTCAAATATTCTTTTACCACTGCACCTGCAGGAAAATGTAAATGCTGGTCGAATGCCTTTTTTTTTTTCCATTCGAGCTGTCTCTTCTCTCTTGTGTGCTATCTTAGTTTTCACCATAAAATCTTCTTCTAACGACTTATAAACAAGAAATTACAAGCAAGATAGAAGATAGCTTTATACTTTACCTTAATGACCACTCCGCCACAGATACAAAAGCTTCCACAAGGATCCACCCTTACAAAAAGAAATACAGCGTACTTATCAGAATCAGAAAGGTTTACTACCAAGTAGTATTTAACGTACAAGGAATCTGACTTGGTATTTTAATGCATAACAGTAAACAGTAACATATAGATTAGTACGTGTTATAAGACAAACAAAAAACAGTGTTACAGGTCAAACTAACAGCAATTGCAATAAAGGGATTGAGTCACAAAATATAATAGTAATAGAAGTAGTTCCAGGATGCAGAAATGTGCAAATTATTCCAGTTTATCATTATTTCTACTGATGCATACCTGCATAAAAACATGGTACAGATACTGTTTTACTAAAGTACATGGACATCTATAAATATGTGTTTAAGTAACTTCTGCTGTGGTAACTTCTTGTTAAGCCTAATGCAAAATATTTACTGCTTTCATACTGAACAGTCCACTGAAACACTATTTTGGAGAAGATGCACAATGTCTCATAAAAATCACAGAGAAAAAAAAGAAGAATTAATTCACATAGTGACTGTTAAAAAAAGAAAGAAAAACAGACTATAAACTCTACGTAACGTCCACATTAAAATTCTCTATTTTTACAAATGATAATTCATTCATTTACAACATTTAACTGTAAAATTCCTGTTTTTACTGCATTTAAAATCAGCAAAAAATATCATTATATGACAGATATTTAGCACGGTTTGAAGGAAAAATTGTGTATATTAAGGGCTGAATATGTTTAGGCTGTTATTTTACATATATTCCCTGTTTTAATTTATCCTGTGTTTTTAATTACAGATAATGTCTATTAAAATCACAGAAAGAAGTATTATTTTACATGCTGACAGTTAAAAAAAAAGCACAGTAAATGAATGCTATGCTTTTCAGCCCACAAAACGTAGGTAGCTAATGACAATATTGCTTGCATGAGAAAATAAGATACGAGTGGAACGAGTAAAGAAAAAGAAGACTATTGGACCTATAGAAATTTGCTGAAAATAAAATATTTAGACACTGTGCCCCCGTTTAAAAATGTCCTCCTCCACTGTATATACAGTTAATGGACGTGACCCGGACATAAATCACGTTCACGGGTGAGTTAATGTTTTATTTTTAATTTATCCATGTTAGTCACGTATTTTAAAGTTATGTCATTTCATTCTAAATAAGTAAAGTCAGCTAATGTCATGTTAAACTTACCATAGATGAGTGGATCATCCCAACAGCTATCGTTAGCTAACATTAAGTTGCGAAAGAATCTGTTTACCTTCCGGGCGGGACACCTGACCAGACCTATTGGTTCCTACCTACATAATGGACGCTAATTGGTTCCTACACGTTCTGTAGTTTGAACGTTAATCGAGACATTTCGGATAAAGTGAGTACACAAGTCAGGAAAATATATAAAATTGCTCTATACGTTTTTGCACATATGAATATTGAAGTGTATTGTACTTTTAAGCCTAACGCAATATTTTCTGCTGTCATGCTAACTTTGGAGAACTAACATAGACAAAGCACATTAATGCTATTCTTTTCTGCTATGCTAGCAATAAGTACGAAGCTAATGTTTTGTGCAGTAAATGTGAAATGAAATGGGATGTCAGCACAAATGTTTATGTAAGTATAAGCTGAAGTCATATTTTGACATTCAAGATGAAATATTAGCTCAAAAAATGAGAACAAGCACAGATAGCATCTAGCTTTATCACTATCACCGAATATACAGGAATTTAATGTTAGCTAAGTCAGTGTTAGCTTATCTGCGTAGCTTCTAGATAACTCAGCTTGCCAAATATGCTAATATAGTCTAGCTTTGTTTGTGACTGCAATGCTAACTTAAAAGTGTTGTTAAAATAACTTAATATTGCCTGTTACAAGCATTTTTTTTTGATGTACTTAGATTTATTAAGAGTGTTTTGGTAAGATAAGGTCAAGGGCAACACTCATGAGCAATGCACAGCTCAAGAATATAGCAAGGACTCAACGATATGACAAAATGATCTAATTTCAATTTTTCTGACTGACTTTGCAGTTGCAGTTTGATTTGTGACATAATTTAAAGCCACGCCTCAGTTTAGTATTCGGTTTGTAATAGATTTAAAACAGGATGCAGCATTACCACATGCACTACACCCAAAAGTGTGCTTGACCACCTGAATTTGTAAAACCATTCACCTAATAGTTTAAACCATGGGTCAGCCTAAGTTGCAGCCAATGCGACTTGCTAATTGAACTGTTTTAAGGGCAATTTTGATTTACAATCAATTAATATTTCAGCTCTACATGGTACCCTCCTATCTGACTCACAACTGACTTTCTGTTTTCACAGAGATAGGGAACACGTGGCTTGGCAAAAATTAATGGAGACTCTCTAATGAGCACAACGAGACCCACAGGAAGCACTGAGCAACTGAGAAAAATGTTGAAGGACCTGCCCTGCCAATATTTTACACATTTCTGGTATGTAGATGGTGTCTGTGCGTTTTTACACACATGACGGGGAACATGACAGCTTGAGCAAAATTATCTTGTTTTTCTGTCAAAAATATAAAAACAAAGTCCAGCTCAGGGCAAAAAACACTGATAAACAGTTTTTAAATCAAAGTTTCTGCTTACTCCTTTCAGACTCTTAACCTGTATTGTTTTAGTGAAGTCTGGCTCAGCTCCAGCAGACCAATTCAGGCTCTTTTGTCTTATTGAGTTTCATCCACAAGCGATATCATAACCGCAAAAGACTGACTGCTGCCTGGAGGGCTCGGATGAACTTGTTCATCTGTGATTCAATGACTCACACGTATTCCTCTCTGTCTGTGTCTCCCTTTAACTTCATCCCTGTCTTCTTGTCCATCTTTGTAGCTGTCTCTCTCTGGATTACAGCCCTTAGCTGCCTTTCTAAAGGCCCGTCCAGGTGTCTGAAAACAATGTGTATTTGCTTCACTTTGGTATTATTGTGGTTTGTTACACTCAACAGATTATCTTTCTCTTAAGATTTCGTTCTTCAGGTTTCCCTCCTCTTTTTTTCTCATTGTTGTAGTCACCTCCACTTAACCTGATAGTGCAGCAGATAAATGATTTGTTTTCAGGTGAATCATTCAAAATGTGATACAAGCACCAAACTTGGCACAAATACTCCTTGGGGGTTACCCTTTTGAAAAAATACGCTGGCCACCTGAAATTTAAGATGGATGCCATTTTTTTCAAGATGGCCACCATAATCAATCCCAAAATACTACTTTTCGCAATAAATATACACAGACTTGCCCAATATGGATGATTCTGGTACCAAATCATACATTTTAGACCATTTTTGGACAGGTTTTCGGAGTTCTGAATCACTAAGAAGCTTAATTTTACCTTATTTGGAACTTTGGATTAAAATTACAGAGCTGTGGTTAACCTATATAATGCTATAGTAGTGCAGTAGGTCTTAGGGTTAGGGTTAAATAGAAATACGTGTTGTAGATGTACATGTATCACTCTTAGTAAAATTTTGTTTCATATCATTGGAGATGCCTTATTCCCTGTTGATTTTTCACTGTTTTGGGCTAGAAATGGTAGAAGGAAGCTCCAAAGAGATCTTAGAGTTGTATTTTTGGATTCCTCATACTTGAGAACCTACTTTTTAACACCAAGATCAACTAAATCGGTTACTGTAGTGAGAATCTGAGGTAAAATAGGCAACTTATATG
>OMNN01040995.1:0-14173 GCA_900302755.1 Chromis chromis
GTAGGTAATGTTTGCCAATGTTGTGGGAACGTTCCCTGCTTGCTGGGTTTTGACACCTGAACTGAATAGTTTATTATTATAATTTATTATTTTACAGCTGGCAAATGGAGCAGGGAAATGTCTGACACACACACAGATATTAACAAGTTAATTTTGCCAAATCCAGACAGTACTATGTTACCTGATGAACGTCAGCAGCTCTGAGATCATCATCATCCTCTCTGACAAGAAAGTTGGTTAAATACATCCAGGTCTTCTGTTGACACATTGACCCTTCTATGTCTTTGTGAAATACTTCCTGTAAGAGAATAATTGAGACAAAATAAATGTTTATAATGCAGTTTATAGCATAATCAAGCCTGACATTTACATTGCAGTCAGTATTATAGTGTTGTTTCCATTGTTTATCATGTATGTGTTTGGTAATCCTTGTTTAGAATGTAATTAACATGATCTGGACCTGATCTAATGTGGTGTATATGCGCAAAAAGGACAAAAACACAGAAATCCCCCTATTTGCATTTTCACAAATAGGATAAACGATTCAAAAATCTGAGATCTTTAGCCCCTGTAGGAAAATCTAGTTCAGATTTGCCCTGTCTAAGCATAGTGGTCTAATGCAGTCCAGATGTGAAAAAACACAGATGTCTTCCCCCTTTTTCATTTTCACAAATACAATAAAAGTTTCCCAATGATTAATATTATAAGTGGGTTTCAGACACCATTTACCTAAAATGTCTAACACGATTTTACATTTTTAAAATGTGGGAAGAAAATTAGAATTGGTTGCTCAGCATGGTAAGTCAAGCTTCTCTTAGAGGGACCATATTATGTAAAACCAGTTTTTCATTGTTTTTGAACATAATCATGTGCCCACAGTGTGTCCCACAAAATATGAGAAAGACCATCCCATTTCTTCTCCATAGATTAAAAAGTGTGTCTTTGAACGAGCCATTAGAGGTTTACAGCCGGTTGAGATGTCAAATGAGGATAAACACCACTTCCTGTTGTCTCTCCTCCTCTGAGGTCCTCTGCCACTCCTTGAACATAGCAGGAACAGATAGAGGTGAGCCTGCAACCCTCTTCCTAAAGAGGTGTGGACAGCAGCAAGCTTAGTTGGCTTTAAAGTTGCAGACACTGAAACGGCACATTTGAAACAGAGCTAAAGATGGTATTATTCCCATGGTAGAAGTAAAGATCTGTGCAGGATGTGGAGCTGAAACTTAAAATAGACACTCTGGAGACATGTGTGGCTTAAATGTACTTGTTAAAAATGGGTATAATATAGGACCTTTAAGTTTTCACTTAGCTTACAACTTAAAAGCACATATTGTATATGTTTAAAAGCTGTGAATTGGATTCTAACTTTATTGTCATAAAGAATTAGCTCTAGTTTTCCCGTTGCTCTGACTCAGAACATCTTGTAATACTAACCTAACGGAACACAATTATGTTCAAAACTTAATTTAGTCATACAAATACATGTACTATTTAATATACATATGTAATTCAGTGTTAACTGTGGGCCACACTATCCCTTTGCTTCAGTGTCACCTTACAAGTTGAGACGCAGCTCTAAACAGCTCGAGGACAACCAGACAGACCTGTTGAAACGGCTGCATTCAGACGCTCTGCAACCAGCCCAAACACGCACCTTCATGGTACAACTCCAGCTCTCTAATCATTCAGCAGAGGCAGTGCAGTACGAGATGTTAATACAAGCCAACACCATTAATAATCATAACAGAATGGGCAATATTATATATAACATATGGACCCTTTTGTAAGAGGTTCTAAGTTAAAAAATACAGTGTAACAAACATTTGTAAGTACATTTATTGTAGAAAACACTCCAAATGTATAAAAGATAAAGGCTTTTGATTGATACACAACATGCAAACACTTTACAAAGAGGCTGTACAAAAAATTAAAACCATTTGTACACGATATTTCTCAAATTCTATGTGCCTTCCTCACAAAAAATAAAACATTTTGGCACAATCTTAAGATGGAATGTTTCAAGAAATTCTCAAGACTCTTAACAAAATAGTATTTCAATGAAAAGTTAAATGAAAACTACATAACAATTTGGCGCTTTGTTGAATTGACTAACTACAGTTGCATTTTTATTTATTTATTTATTTATTATTAATACCAGTTAACTATTTTGGGGAGGTAAGGTTCACTGCAGTTCAGAAAGCCTGCCACAGGTCCTCTTCCTGGCATTAAAATAATAAAACACCCCAATAACAAAAGAAAACAGCATGTAAACATTCAAAAAGTATGAAAAAAGAGCTGAAGAATAACAGCTAGTCCTTGTACATAAAAAGGAGCTCAATCTTTTCCCAGAGTAGAGCTTTCTTGGGATTCCTGCTCTCTCAGGTAGCACGTGTTTCATTTCAAATTACATATCCACCAAAAAAAACAAAAACTAATAACACCAGCACCTCAACTTGTAAAATTATTGTTGGCATAAAAAGCCATTTCCAGCTTCTATCAATCCATAAGACATGTATACTTTTCATTCCCATGTTTTTTGAGCATATAATCAAAATTTTCTGCTGTAAAATGTGTTTAAGTATGAATATATATGTATTTCTATATTTATTCCTACAATGCCGTCCATTTCTTAACAGACATCAGGCATTGTCCCCATCTAAAGGTTATGGCTTTTAAAAGTGAAGGTAAACAGACACCTTTTCAAAATAGCACACAAGGTGATAGTCAAAAAACATCTTAACAGCACCGGTGCTTAAACAGTTTTAAGCATTTTGTACCATAAGCGAAACATACTGCAAAAAAAAAAAAAAAAGGCAAAGGTTATTTGAACAGGCTCAAAATGACAGACAATGCAAGGCAAGCGTACTATAAAAGGACACATAAATCACTTTGGTCCTGTATATAGGAGGATGGCTTTATGGACACTGAAGCTGCAACGTTAGCTTGTTTCCTTCCAGTTTCACTTGAGTAGACCGTTGGCTGTGACTCCTCTGGAATATGTATTTAGGTGAGTCGGATCCCCAACACTTGCTCCAGCTCTTGTCTTCTCTGCTGCACCTGAAACAAAGAGGGGATGGTGTCCGTGCATATTAAAACCAATAACATGAATATATAGATCTGTTATTAAACATGTGCACTGTTTAGCAGCGCATTAACTTCTGGATTTACTTACTTTTGTGTAAACGTATCGTCCCACTGCCTCTGGGACCCACGGTGCCTGGTAGAACTCAGTCCTCCTCTCTTCTTCTGGGTTCCCAGTCACATCAGTCATCAACTGATAAAACAGAAGTGTATCAGTTAAACACAAGGAACCACAATTTCATGGTCTGGTCTGGTATTTGAGAATACCAGACCAATACTTGACAGACTGACTTCTTTATAGTCAGCAGAGTTTGATGGATCATCTTTTCATGTGACGTGAGCACATCAAAATGAGTTAAGTGACGTTTTTGCTTCCATCGGACTACTAAAGCTATGTTCTAATATGTCTAATCATATTAAATTGTGTTTGCACTGGCCTCTGAGCCAAAGGAGCCCAGGTGCGCTATAGCTGCAGGGAGTTATGGTCCTGGCTAGCTGGTAATTGCCTACATGAGGCAGCAGCATGCAACCAGAGCATACGAAATAGTTTTATCGTGGAGCATGGTTTTAAGCTTCAAGAAGTGGATGAAAATACATTTGTTGGAACTGAAAAGACACCAGAGCTTTCTCTGCCATCACACTACTAGGATGCAGCATCTAAACAATGACATGCAACACCTAAGGCTATGACACAGGAATGAGCAGAAATACTCTGTTCAGAGTTCTCTATTGCTCTAGAGAGAAAAGGATACCGTATCTGGCTGAAAAAAAGTGGAGTTTGAAATATATTAGAGGACTAGACAATTTCGTGTTCAGATACTGCTTTGAGTAGAGAGCTTGCAAGTCTTATTTATAGCCTTAATGTTGTTAGGTTAGTAAGTGTTTTTGGCCTGTTTACCGTCAGTCTTTCAGAGTTAAAGAGCATTTAAAATGTTTAATAGCCCAGTTTAACCTGCAGAAGCTTGTAAAGTTTCCTGTAAAAAGGTGTGCTGCCACAGATTATATTAATTCATGACAAGCAGGGAGAAAATCAGCTGTCACAGATGATGAGCTCAAAAAAGCAATCTGGAAACGCTTACACATCCCCTCCACACGCAGCACCTACAGAAATATACCCTGGATACCAACAGGATGAATGCTAATGCTATTGTACAAGCTCAATTCTGGTAGGCTTGATTTTACTGAACAATAATATGTTTATATGTCACCCTTTAAGGACTCCCGAGGAAAAGGTTATATATATGTAGTTAGACATTTACCTTCAGATCTCTGCTCTGAGACTTCAGCCAGTCCTGGATGAAATCCTGTGGATTATTGCTGAAGCTCAGCATAAAGTCTCTCTCAGTCTTCAGCTGGTTAATGTACTCAATGGTTTCATGAATCTGTAGTGAAAACAAAAAGCGACAATTGGCGTCTGAGAGTGAATTCTAGCTTTTTTTTCTTGCATTACCATTTTCCAAAAAAATCCCTCTGATGTGTAGGTAAAGTCCTACCTTCATCTCAAGCGCAGCAATTTCCTGTTGGTTGGTGGTAGAGGACAGAAAGCTGTTCATTTGGCCCTTCAGTGGGTCGTCCACCTCCACATCGATGTCATAACACGCTGTCTTTTTCTGATCTGTGGGATCCACACTGCTCAGCGAAGGTGGAAACGGGAAAACAGAATTCAAGTTAAGACTGAATAAGGGAGCAAAAGTGATGCTGACTGCACACTTTTAGGAGCAGACCAAGAATAATTACTCATGGGCCAAATCATATAGCTAAGGAAACTAAATTAGAAATGCCTTGTGCTCAAATTGCCTTGGAAATGCCTCAGCTGATAAGAAGTTTCCGGAGATGGTGCCAAAACTGATAACGCAGGCAGAAGAAAAAGCACCTACACAGGCACAAATAGAGTGAAGAGCCATAATGATCCACACTCGCCTACCTAATGATGTGATTGATAATAATGGGGTCAGGGTGCTGCAGCAGGCCAGCCAGCTTCATGGGAATCTCAGAGAACCTCATGCGTGGACAGCCGAAGATCTAAACATTTGAAGAACAGAGCACATCAGATAGGTACAGTCAGCTGCCCTGTAAAATACTGCTTTAGCAATTCACATATTTAAATCTACAAATGATTAATTTGATGCTATAAAGTATTAATTTAGGGCAAATAAACAGGCAACAAATGCAACAATTTATTCTTAAAATTAACAATATGTGCTCTTCAATAATAATCTTTCTCTCCATTACTGGTGTGAAGTAACAAATAACAAAAGGTTCTACACAAAATGATATTCCATGTAAAAAATTTAAACCAACACTGGGAAATGGTGAGCGAACTTTCCTATCACCTGTCTGAAATAGCGGTTACAGTTGATGTACTCCTTCTCGTGACTATCCTGCAGCTTGTTGTTCTTGATGTAGAGCCAGAGAGCTTGCATGATGCTGGCTCGTGTCTGTGTGTGCACACCCAGAAGGCGAGCCAACCGCGGGTCCAGTTTGTACTGAGGAGGCTAAAAATAATTTAAAAAAAGCATTGGGACACGATAAGTGTGACTTAAAGAGGAAATTAAGTCATACCATCCAGAAATAGAACTACTTGCTAGATGATAACTGAGATAAATAGGTGGTACCTGGTGGTCGAGCATGAGCAGAAGGGTGCATT
Organism: Chromis chromis; assembly: GCA_900302755.1. Taxonomy (NCBI): domain Eukaryota; kingdom Metazoa; phylum Chordata; class Actinopteri; family Pomacentridae; genus Chromis; species Chromis chromis. Next base: position 5,729 of record OMNN01040995.1, read on the forward strand.
TCACATTCACGTCACCGGGCCTTTTCACCTGGAAACCATCCGTCTCCTGAGTCGTGGGCATTCTGTGCCACTGAAACATGAACATGTGTAAAAAGATCATAACAGATTTCCTCCAAACCACAGCCACATATTAACTCCTTTCTTCTGGCTTGCATATATAAATACAGATAGTAAATCTTCTACATACAAGTAAACACTCCAAGACAGTCCTGGCTCCATCCCAGTTTCACTAAATGGGGCAATCACTGAGTGTCTATTACTGTAAATATGTGCTTTCACCATTGTTGGTTTTGTGGGCTCATTTATACGAGTTGGCTTCTTGACCACATCATTTTCCTTAATTACGCTAATTAAAAATATGAATGCTGCCATTAAACTGATGTTAATAAAAGGGTGATTTATTAGCGGAAATAATTCACACATAATAATAACAAGCTCAACAAAGGATTGGTTTCAAGCTTTAGTGATTCCAGCTGAACTCGACTTTTAGACAGCTAAAAAAATAAACTGGTGGCTGATGAGCCAATAGTAATCTCAGAGGATATTGGTGTCAATCTGCCTACAATGTTCCAAGGCTTATGTCATACCTCTACTAAGTGATTGTCAGGTCCATAGAGCTCCTTATCGAGCTCAATCACCAGGCTTTTGAAGAAAGATGAGAACTTCCTCTTCTGCTTGCCAGGCTGGGAACACAGAGCGCATAAAAAGAGTGTGAAAAATACAGAGAAACAAAGATTGCTATCGGTGTTGTCTTATTGTGCTGTGTCAGGCTGCAACTGCATTGTTTAGCTCTGACCACATTGGGGGTGGTGAAGCACAAAACTGTAGACTAGAAAAAGCTGTTGCACCCCCGCCCTCTCCACAGCCCTGTCAAAGTCTGTTTGCACAACATGACCCCTCTCACTCCTTCCCTAACATCCCTTTTTTCTTTTTCTGTTACTCCATGCAACACTCCTACGCATGCCTGGACCAAAGGAGAAAAATTAACAGAGGAGAGAGAGAGAGAGAAAAAAAGACTCCTTCATGTGGCCCCAGATGACACAATGAGAAGAGCTGGAATTGATGGAGGGAGGAGGGAGGCATGTCAGCTCATGGTATGCAACGGCCAGTGGTTTCAATTCCGTATTTCAAGAGAACATGAGCTTGTGTGCGAGCGCGTTAGCAGTTGTGGGGTGGAATGGGGAGAGCAGTAAACACACATCTGGCTGCGTGGTCTGAGCCAAGGACACAGGCCAAGTGAAGTTTTTCAGAAAACAGAATAGACTGAAATACTGTGAGTCAGACCACACTGAGACAATGGAGAAACGGCGAGAAACACAAGTAACAGCCGCGTTTATTCACTTACTTCCTCCAGGAGTTTGCCTTCTACTCTCAGCTCCCAGGAGGAGACCTTCTCCGCCTCCTCACCCTCAGGCTTGCTGGGAGTGTAAGTGTTGGAAATGTAGATCCTGAGCTTGCGCTTTTGCTGTGTCATAGAGAAAAACAAGCAGATGTATCGGGAATTCCATTAAGAACTGATTCTAACAAACATGAACCATGAAAATGTAGAATCAGATTGGAAAGTTGTGCATTTGGTGACTGATGGAGACAACTCCTCAACAAAACATGAAATTGGTCAATTGAGACAATTTAAAATTTCAATCCTTAAGATTTTTGTGGATTTTTTTCTATAGTATTTGCATTTGATGGTTTCCATTCTATTTATTAGTTTGAATTGTTACAGTCTGATTTGTATTATTCCAGCACTGGATACAGATTGCTTAACTACCAAGGGATACACAGGACACAAAGTACACATTTAATCCACTGTTACTGTTTTAATTTCACATCAGTCCCACCGTTTCACTGTCCTACAGCCATACCACAGCTGCTTTAAATTACTGCTAATGCAATGTAACATTTCCTGCTGCTCAAGTGTACATGCAATGACTTTTATTGTGAAAATATCACAGAAATCTCAATGCATTTGTCACTGAGGTTAGTTTTGGCTGCAATCATTAGATAAAAATACCTCAATAAAAGAAGACAAATGTCATTTTCAGGTTGTTTTTTTTAACAGCAGATCAATTTTATTTTTTCCTGGACCAGTGGAACAGGGTTGAGCCACCATGAGCAGACAGGCATGGAAGGTTACCTCCACTGTGCACAGCAGGAAACCTGATCACAGTTGTGATTATGTTTGTTTGACTTCTTCATTAAAAAAATTTGAATTTGTTTGGTTTCTTCGTAAACAGATCTGCCATTTGCTGCTCTTTTACAGTGTCAGCATTTCATAAAGCTTAAAAGTTAACTTAAGATGCCATTTTGTCATCATAAAACGTGGCAAAGCATCAAGAAAAAGATACCATAATGGGTTTCTTGATGGCCTCCTGAATCTCCATACGCTTTCTGGCGATGGTCTGATCCAGCTTCCTCTCAAAGGCCAGCAGGTCCATGTAGGCCTGGGACTCTGGGACCAGGTCTCGGATCTAAGAACAGCAAACCTTTGTCAAATATTGAGGGAATAGAGCCAACTGGACTTACATTTTTCAATGATTCAAAGTTTTCCTACCCTCTGTGGCAGAACCTTGTCAGCCATCTTGCGTCTTTTTGGTCTAAATCACAGAAAAGATAAAACAGAAGATGATTTCCAAAGTACTGCACGTTCAGTTCGGAAAGATAACATTAATTGACCACATAAACATCAGTCTCTAAAGCATAGAACATCAGCTTTCTAAAAATAACCTCAAACAGGGCCATGCTATGTTCTGTCTCAGTGTGTCTCATCATTCAGCATTTGCTCTAGGTATGAGCTTGGTTAACCAATTTGCAAGGAATTGGCTGCACACTGACACATGATACAAGATTAGCTGAAAGACCTCGTTCACTTTATTTGATTATTAGTTATTTGTAGAAAACTTCACAGGGCGATAACACAATCTTGGCCAGTGTTATCTCTTTATTAAGTCCCCCTGAAAGACTGCCTCAGGTCTCCACTTATCATTGCTACCAACTTCATAAAAGCGAGTTTGTCTCTTTAATGAAAAATCATACAGTTCCCCCTCATTATGACTAAACTTAATCCCCATGTGCTGTAATGAGAAATTAGGATGCGCTTCTGACATCGCGGCTCATTTATCCTCCAATGCCAAGAATTTTGTTACGAGATCAACCTTATAGCACAACAGATTCATTGTGGATAAAACTGTAAATGCTGCTTCACATTATGGCTCGCCACATTTATAAGCGTGGCATCACTGAGTAGTTTGAAGTTAAAAATAACCACTTGTGTCTGCTGCTTTCAAAGCTAAGGCCAGTCATGAGATGCTGCTTTCCTCGTGTCTGTGTGATCTGAACTGTGCTTTGAACAGTTTAGCAACTTCACAAACTGACTGCAAAGAGGAAACCTGACTGAAAAGTCTTATAATGACATTAACCACCACAAGGAATCACTTGCTACTGCATATTTATAGGTTTAATACTACTATTCCTGTGTCCTGGTAGAGGAAAACATTACTAGTAAGGTCTTTTAGGGTAATCCTGTTTGCTATAAACTTGTGTTGTTAATAAGGAAGGAAAAGACCCAGACTCTTCTTTTTTCTTTTGCATAGACAACAGCTTTTTTCTAAAAAATTTCATTATCCTCATGAGCATCCTCCTGGAATCTTAAGTCAGGAGAAGCAATTCTAAAAATAAATTGAATTGTTTGACTTGGCCACAGCTTTAAACGTCCAAAAATGAGGTTATGTATCTTTAAATTTTGAAAAAAGAAGCCAATGTTGCTGGAAATGTGGCATTAAAATTAAGTGTTGAGAGGACGTTTTTTGTTAATAATAATAATGCATTGGTTTTATATAGCACTTTTCTAGACACTCAAAGATGCTTTACATTGCATTATTCATTCACTCCATACTCAGTGGTGGTAAGCTACGTATGTAACCACAGCTGCCCTGGGGTAGACTGAGGGAAGCGAGGCTGTCAATCTGCACCATCGGTCCCTCCGACCACCACCAACCACTCACTCTCACACTGCATTCACCCAGGCTTCCAGGTGTTCCCTGTTACTACTGTTAAAAGAAGGCTGGGCAAAAACTATAAATATGAAGCTGAAGCTACTTGGAGTAACTGCTGAGTTGATGGACAGAAAATTAACTTGTAACAGCCTTGATATGTCATTTAATGAGTAAAAATGGCAAATCTTTTCCAGTTCTAGTTTCACAGATATGAGAAAAACAACAATTTGAAAATGTCGCTTTGACCTCTGGGAAATTTTTCATGTTTTTTTTAGGTTTTGTTGACCAAATGAATGATGAAGAATAGAATCCATGGATGAACTGGTACTGATAACAACTCAAATAAAAACCCCGGCAGTGCCATTCTCTACATTTTGGCCCCAGGCTGTGGCATTATTCCTGTCCTTCTCTCACACAAACACTCTCCCTTCTCCACAGTTTACCCTCGCCTGAGGCCTCCCAGCGCCTCTTGCTGCTGTTGTTGATGCTGCTGATGAAGAAAGCGCTTCCTTGAGGCGTCCATGCTCGGGTGTCCCATGCCTGGCCTCATGGGAATGTTACCGCCACCATAAGAGGGGCCTGGCAGCTGACCCCCCATTGACCCCATGGGGCCCCCCACTCTATTGGGTGGCATCCCTGGACGCTGGAGAAAAGGAGGGAAATTGAAGCTATGATTTCAGGTTCATGAGAATTTTGAAAACACATTGTTGTGTAGTAAACTCTCTTCTCCAGATCTGTGCGTGTTTATTTTTCTAGTCCTCACTCTTTCCATTAAAAAAAAGGTATGTAATAGAGCTGTAACAATTAATTGGTTAATTAATTTGTTGTCAGCAACTAAATTAAACTATCTTTATAATCAAACAATTAGTTTGGGTAAATGTTTTCAGAAAAAAAAAGTAAATTCTCAGATTCTAGCTTCTTAAATGTGAATATTTTCAGTTTTTTTCCTCCTCTTTGACCGTTAACCGAGTACCTTTGAATTGTAGAGAAAACAAGGCATTTGAGAAGGTCATCCTGAGCTTTGAAAAACACTGATCAACATTTTTTCATGTTTCATAGATTAACAACTAATTGATTAATCGAGAAAATCAAGACAAATATCTACAGATTAATCAACAATGAAAATGATCGTTACTTGCAGCCATTGTATATGGGCATGATTTGGTGACGTTTTCTTTCTACTGTACTGCTTTACAACAGAAGACTGTATGTTTTCAATGTCATAATCATTATTACGTCAGATTTAAGGTCAGAAAGAAGGGGACATCCCACAAGGTCTTGGGCATCGTTATGCACAAACATAGAGAATCTAATCAGAGACAGAGTATATAATAAAGCAACTGCCTAAAAAACAATGTTGTGCTTCAGCTAACCTGCTGGTGCATAAATTTTACATTATGTGAACAATTGATATCAAGCTTTTAGTGTTCAGGGCTTACTGTATGCCTATATACACTGTGTATCAGTCATTCAGGGTGTGTAAAAAGAATGTGCACCAACATCCAGTATTAATGCTGCCTGTACTGTTACTGCAGGTACATTAAGTCAGTCTTAGTCAGCTCAAATAATGAATGTGCAGAATCTTTTTTCTTCATGTTTAAATCTAGGTCTACAGAATTTAAAGGATTTATCAGCTCTGTTTATGAATTTTCCCAATCTTAAACCCCAGCTGTCTCCTTTATATCTGAGCCCATATGCCTGTAACTGACAAAGAACAGACAAGTGGTGCATGTGAACTGAGGAGCACATGAAGCTGCAGATGGTGGCAGAACTGGGATAACATATGCAGGCTTACCTCTGGGCAGATGGTGGTGATGATAAACTTACTTTTGTTTTCACACTAACTGACAGCAGGCTGCGGGCAGCCACGTGATTTTCACTTTTACACTTTCAAAAAAACAACATTTTTCTGGTGTTGCTGATTCCTCCAACTATTTAATAGGTATTTAATGATGGTTCGCTATTAAGGCCATTTTTATAAGAGTTGGACTCAATTAGTTGATGGCTGTGGGTAATTATATAGCTTTCTCAAAGGCGGAAGCAGTGATCACACGATGAAATATTAAGAAAAATAGCTTTAAAGTTACTTTGATGATGTCAGGTGGCTTCTTTAAATTTGATAAGCGTGTTTAATCGCAAATTTAGGGCTGAATTTACTCTTAAAGCCAGCAAAGACAGTTTAAACCTAAAGAGAACATGCAGTTACCCTCAACTTTCTCTATTTAATAAAGAGAAATCTTGTTAAAAACCTACCTGGGGGTACTGGGGAGTGGTGTTCATGCTCCGGGGGTAACCAGCCGGAGGTTGCGGCATTCCTGGCATCCTCATGCCCGCAGCGTGCCCGACGTTCATGGGGCTCAGGTTGGGATTCATCGGAGGACCCGTGAAGCCTCCTCTTGATGCCATCTTCAAGATCCACAAGTGGTTAAAAGTGACGGAAACTTCAAACGAATTTCGGCCCTAATAAAATTCAACCCGGCTGCTGAATGTGAAGAGCGGTTATCCGTCTACCTGCGGTGACTTTAGCGGAGCTTCTGGTTTGACAGCACTGTCAACAAAAAGCTAGCTAACGTTAGCTCGGTTCCTCCCGTTTCAAGTTCCGGGATTCGCTCGTCCCCTCTAACCGCTGGTTTTGTGGACACTAACTGCTGGCGGCTGCTCGTCAGGTCCTCCCTCGGTCCTTCCGACGGAACATCGCTAACGAACAGCTATTTGACCGTGAGGCAAACGGAAAACATGAGAAGTGACTAACGACTAACTGAGAGTCTGAAGCAACACCAAGTTCTCTTATAACTGCCCACACACGGTACTGGATGCTGCGTTCACGGCTGTGGGAAATTCCAACGTTCGACATTTCAGCGCCTTGTCATAGTTACTCTCGACTTCTAATTTTCACCCTCTTGATTAGAACATATTAAAACCTATTTGGACACAGAATTAAAATCAGTTTGATGTGTATTTCATTAAAGTCTACATTTTTAGGCTCCAAGTTGTGACATTCATGGACACTGCTGCTTTTTGCACTCGTGATTTTGCAATTTGTCATTGTGTAATTTACTTTCTAAATTAAAACTGCTGCCATCAGATACTTCCATTTTCAACACCATTCAGTTGAAACTGTGGCAATGTAGACAACTGGATTAAACTGACTGTTGATCCCAATGCAATATATGACTATTGATGGCACCCAACACTGTAGAAAACATTCTGGGGAAAAGAAAAAAAAAAAAACTATGGAAATCTGTCAGCAAAGGTGCCAGAAAAATGTGTAAAAAATGGTAGATTTATACAACGTTAGTATATATAACAAACATAACAAATGATGTATGTTGTCTGCTGCAAACCAAATTGCCCTCCAAGGTACAAATTAATAAAGTGAAGTGATAACATTACTAAAGTGTAATAATAAATGTTGATATATATACTAAATATATATTGTTTAAAAATGGTAAAAACGGTGCATTTTTTCAATATTTCAAATATATGCAAATACCTGTAAAAAAAACTTTTTTTTTAATAGAATAAAAATAGTGTAATTCTTTGGTCAAACGTTGTAAAAGAATGAATTTCCATTTGTAAAAATACAGATTATTGATGTAGACATTATTTACAGTTTTGCCCTGTCTTTTCTAGTTCACTAAATATGTGTGTATTAATAAAACAGGGAACATCTATATAATAACAACAAATTGTTCATTCATTTATTCATTTTTCACAGTACACCACCCGCCTGCTGCCCTCCATGCACTGTGTACACCATCTATAACAAGGGGTCTTCAGAAGGGCATCATCATTTAAAAGGGCGGCTGTGGCTCAGGTGGTAGAGCGGGTTGTCCACTGATGGCAAGGTTGGCGGTTCAATCCCCGGTCCCCCCACATGCCGAAGTGTCCTTGGGCAAGACACTGAACCCAAAGTTGCTCCCAATGGCAGATTAGCGCCTTGCATGGAAGTCTGTCGCCATTGGAGTGTGAATGTGTGAATGCGAAACACATTGTAAAGCGCTTTGGATAAAAGCGCTATATAAGTGCAGACCATTTACCATAAATTAATTAAACCATTATCAAGTCTTATTATTAAAACAAAACCAGGTGGGTCGACACAGAACTATCTTGAAAATGGTTCCTTGAATAATTTATTTTTGCTCCATAATAATTTTTTTATGGTTCTTATGTGATGAATCTCTTGCTTGAATGTTCTGTGTAGAACCAAAATATATATTTTCTATGGGAACAGATCCTACAGCAGACTATACAGTGTATGGCTGTTTCATTATTTGCTCCTCACACCCAGAGACCAGCTGTTATCCTGAAGTAATACTCCCTGGCTCCAAGTTTATGTTCTGTCAATAAGTCTGTGGTAAACATTAATTACGTGAGCACAATTTAAACTAAAGCGCAGATGGTTATAGAACTATAGGGGCCTTTCTAAATGACAAAATTAGATAAATAATAT
>OMNN01040997.1:0-11857 GCA_900302755.1 Chromis chromis
ACGATGCATTCAGGGCCTTCACCGTTGTAGCCACCATTTTGTAGCCTTTTTCAGTTAAGGAGGACTGAAAACTCTCGGCTTTGGAGGGCAGGGAGGGACCCGCTGCCGTCATGGTGGACTTCAGGGTGGGGTGGAGGTGAGATGCCACGAGCGGTTCAACTGGAGGAAGGTGGGAAAAACCTTTTTGCTCCATGTTGTCCCAGTCCAACGCTGAACCCCCCTGGACGGGGTTCTTGGCGGAGAGTGGATTGCTCCACGACCGGGTTGCTTCCTCAAGGCATTCAGGGAAAACCGGCAGCATCTGTTTGGAGGAGGTTTTGGCTTTCGGTAGCCTTTTTCCCTCGTAGCGAGACGTGGCGGTCTCGACGTGGGCTTCAGGCCATGCTATGCCCAGCTTTGCAGCTGCTCTCCTACAGACGTCGTGCAGGTCCGGGCTAGCATTTGGGTTTGGTGGCCCGCTGCACGCACCCTCCACAGCCCTCGGCTTTGCAGCCGGTGGGGTATTAAACGGCCCGGCATCCTCCTCGTCCTCATCGGAGCCGAGGCTGACGGGCTCTTCCCCGGACTCGTATTCCACTGCTTCGACGTCGACGTGCTCTGCCATCAGGCAGGCAACGGGATCGTCGGAGTCAGTGAGCGGGTCGACAGCGTCGAGCTGTTCGCCCCAGCTGGCTTCCGTGGGGATGGAGTTTCCCTGGAGGCTCAGCATGTCTGAATCCTGTGATGGGGGCATGGCTGCCCCCAATACAGGGTCCCCCTCCGACAGGTTAGCTTGGCGCGCTAGCCTGCGTCGGCGGGTCTTAAGTGACAGACGAGCACAGTGCTCACAAGAAGTCGGGGATGTGAGAGCGTCCTGGGCATGTCGCAGCCCGAGGCACGTCCCACAAGCAGCATGGGTGTCTGCTCCAGACAACTTGTTGCCGCACCTGCAGGTCTTGGTCGGCAGCTTTGTCCCGTCCATGGCGAGGGTAGGTAAAGCTCCGTACACTTAGCTCCGTTAAAACAGAGAAGCAATGGGCAGTTAGTGTTGCGACTAGCTGCAGCAGCTGCTGTTTGGTGACAAACCAGCTACTAGGCTCAGATTGCTAATGTAGCAATAGGTAGCGTTCGGCGACCGAGTGGTTAGCTCGCTCTGAGAACAGTATGCTAGCCCGTAAACTACAGAAGGTCTGAGAGGTGCTTCAAGGAGCGAGAAGAGGTTTAAAACTGAGGAGATGGGACGTACGTCAGGCTCTTATAGCAGGAGGAGGTCCCTGCTAGAGGGAGCCGACGTCACGTCTGTCTGCCAGTCAGGACTGGCGCAGTGTAATAGTGCTTCTGGGAACAAGCGCAGGAGGCGTGTCCCATAGTGAGATACCGAAACGAATGTTGAAAGAGAACCAGCACTTAAAGTCCTGCTGGCCTTGTAGCTGCATTGGAGTTGGAAATGACCGGACTTTTTTCATCTCCTCTCTATTCTTGTAGCTACACAGTCAGCTAAACTTACTTCCAACAAAGGTTAAACTCGATTAAACCCCTAAAAGCTAATCTCTGTGTATCAAAGTTACATATTTAGATTTATTTTCAAACGATCAATTTCTCACTTAAAAGTACTTAAATTTACCTCCACAGTATCACTTTCTCTAGAATCTGCAGATATATGGCCCAATCCCAGTCTGTACCCTAAGCCCTAAACACAAGTCAACACTAGTCAGGTCAAATCAAATCTATTTGCAAAAGCTCATTTTAAACAACAGGAGATGGCCTAAAGTACTGTGCAAATATGTAGCAACCCATAACACATAATCACAATGACTAAAAGGCAAATCTGAATAAAAACATAATAAAATAAAGAAAAGAAAATCATTCTGTGGTAAATTTATTCCCATGATCATTGTGGAAACTGTTTGGATTCTCTTTTTTGTGTTCCATTAGTAATAAACTTGGCCTTTAAGACCAATGTCACAAGCTGGACTCTACAGAAAGTTAAGTGTGAGTACATGTATATCTATAGTAACTATTGAAGAGTTTACCTTCAAGAATCTATTCCAATAAGTATCTGAATTCAATAAGTATAGCAGGTTGGAACGGGTGAAGGAAAGTGTCAGGTGTGATGTGTGATTAAAGAGTATCAGCAAGAATGAAAGGAAAGGTGTACAAGACAGTAGTGAGACCAGCCATGTTGTATGGTTTGGAGACAGTGGCACTGAGGAGAAGACAGGAGGCAGAGCTGGAGGTCGCAGAGACTAAAACGTTGAGGTCCTCTTTAGAAGTGACGCAGTTGGACAGGATCAGGAATGAGTACATCAGAGGGACAGCGCATGTTAGATGTTTTGGAGATAAAGCCAGAGAGGCCAGGCTGAGATGGTTTGGACATGGACTGAGGAGGGATAGTGAGGATGCCAAGGATAGGGTTAGATGGAAGCAGATGATTCTCTGTGGCGACCCCTGAGGGGAACAGCCGAAAGGAGAAGAAGAAGCAGGTAAGGTAGTTAATTTAAACACAAGACACTTGAGCACAAGTGTCTTGTGTTTAAATTAACTACCTTACCTGCCAGACACATACACACACTGCAGTTTCAATGCGGAAATGCTCAGCCATGGTGTTGGCTGCATATTCAGCTCATAATGCGTCTTCTAGTATATAAATAACACAATATGGACACGTTAACAAGGTAAAAAAAAACTGTAGCGGGGGCCTGTAAGGACAGCCTTTTAGATTTCACATATGAACAAAAACAGTACTGGACAACAAAGTGAGGGATGCTGGTTACAAATCAGAAAATATGAGTGACCGAAGAGTTTGGGACCGAAGAAGTTTTCACAAAATTACAGAAACTTCATTTATAAAAGTTTAGGAACTTTCTGTCGCATTCATAAACATCCACCGCAGCCATAGGAAGTACTACACAATTTATCCAGTAACCATTAACACTGAATCTGCAAGAATAAAATACACAAAAGTTTGCCTATAAGTCACAAAACAGCTACAATAAGAAGAATTTATACAGATAAAGTCCCCCAAAGTTGCACTTGGCAAGTAAATATGAGATGTTTGTCAATATATACACAGAATATTACGGTTGCTTGCAGCAGAAACTTCATGAAGCATCTTTCCTCCATTAATTGCTGTCTAGATGTCTGAGTGACAAGAGAAAAGGTTCCAGGCAGACATGGAGGCTGACAGCTCTATATCCGTTCTAGTGGTGCTGACAAGCAGCCAAACAGGCAGGAATGAAGGGCTTGCACTGTATTCAGCTGCACTCGTCCTTTTGTTGTCCCAGTGCACAAGCTGAACTGTGGGGACTGTGTTCACTGTGCTGCAGGAAATTGCACAGCTGCACACAATATACAATAACTTGAATAGTTCAACAAATCCACGACTGGTGCATCATCGCCGTCATCGTTTTATAGAGCGCAGGATGCAGGAAGAAGAAAAATAAGAAAACGCAAGTGTTAAAATGGCAAATATACAGTAATTATGTGGATGCTATTCATACAATATATTGTGCATAATTTCCTCTTTCACATATACTATTGCGCAGTAAGGTGCTTTGTCATGTTGCATATGAAGGAGATGACTTAGCAATTAAGGTTGTATTAAAATTGATTAGTAAAGAGCAGCAAATGCAACCCTCTGCTTTAACCTGAATTTACTGCAGTAGTAAATGCCACAGTAAACCTCACTTCAATACTGTCCTTCCAACGTGTCTGTTAAATGCTGAGCCTCTGTGCTGCACTTTGCTTTGGTAAACCTGCCTTGTTACAATGACTTACGGTCCCTGCAAATGTGGGTTTACAGCACTCCTGGTGTTCTGAAGGAAAATGCGCCACAGAAGAAAAAACAGCACTTTCACTTTGACCTGTGGCTCTGTCTGACTCTGCAGAACTGGATACTAGACTTTGGAAGGCCTATCGTCATGGTAAGGAGGCTCATTGTACCTCTGGTGGTTTGAAATAATGCAAAAATGAAAAGAAATTACAGACTCATTAATGCAGCAATGTCAACTAACTGTTTCTGTACTAGATCATCCTTCCTCTGGAGTGGTTTCCCCTGAACAAGCCCAGCGCTGGAGACTATTTCCACATGGCCTATAATGTCATAACACCATTCCTGATGCTCAAGGTAAGTCTCAACACAACAAAATGTCTCTGTTATTTGTGATCGTAACATAAACTCTCTGTATGTATCTCAGTGAAGCTTTTGTATTGGAAAGAAAATGTAAGTTCTGATAAATATGAAGTGCCTTAATGACACCAGCCTTGTTGAGTGTTAAATAATCTTTTCTTTTTTGCATCAGGCCAGTCTGTGGTCTTGTACCGTTGCTTTACCATCAGAATTCTCTACATACTTCATTGTTTTAAGATTTTATTCGCTTATTTTTCATTCCTTATATTTCTTATGATAAACTACAATGACGAGGAGCACAATTCTCAGTTATCCAGTTCCTTGTTGTTCAGATCTAGTTCACATGTTGCCACTTCTGACAATGATTTTGACTTTTAGGACACTTTAAGGACTTGTTGCTTTGTTATCTATTATTCATATCCATTTCAGTTCAGTCATAGTTGTGTGTTTTTATGGTACATATTTTATTCTTCCTTGTTGTTTCTGAAACTAATGATTATTTTTCATTGTTGATTAATCTATTTATTATTTTCTCGGTTAATCAATTAGTTGTTCGGTCTAAAAAGTGTCAGAAAATAGCAAAAAAAAGCCGATCAGTGTTTACCAAAGCTCAAGGTGACGTCGTCAAATGTCTTGTTTGATATTTAGTTTACTTTCACAGGGGAAACCAGAAAATATTCACACGGAAGAAGCAGGAATCAGAGAATTTTTCTTTTTTTTTTCTTTAAAAAAATACTCAAACTGATTAAATTCTTGAGTCTTGGGTCCGCTCGGAGTTTCTTCCCATGTGGGAGTTTTTCCCCGCCACTGTTGCTCCTGCTTGCTCTGGGAAGGGTTCTGTTGGGTTCTATCTTTTCTCTTGTGAAAGCGCTTCGAAATGTCTGTAGATGTGATTAAGCACTTTACAAATTAAAGTTGATTGATTGATTGATTGATAAACTATTATCAAAAATATTGCTTATTAATTAAATACTTGACGACTAACTGATTAATCAGTTAATTGTTGCAGCTCTACTTGATGATCAGCAGTTCTCTCTCTGTCCTGGCAGTGCTTCATGTGCTTGGCGTATAATTTTTTATGTGTTTATCACCTTAACATGGCTGCCACATTGTCACAGTTTCAAGAATCAAAATTGCTTCATTTAATGTTTCAGTGTATTGTTTTTGTGTCACATATTCTTCAAAAGTTAAATTGACATTACAAACTAAGTAATAAAGTAGTGACTCACCTACGTGTCGAGGCAGATTGGTTAGTTTCTTGCACAACACCACAAAACACCTGAGGTCCGATCCCTGATTGTCTGCACTGACAAGAACTGCAGAACACAGAGAAATGGGTAGAAAACAGTGTGAAATACCTAAAAACAAGTTACCTGTTTTTTCCTGTAGGATGGTGGTCATGTGTGAGATGGTGTCATTAAACAAAAAACAAGCAGAATACCTCAGTAGCTAAATGGTGACAGCTATGTCACATTCCTGGTTTGCTGTGGACTGGTGTTGCTTGTCATATTCTCCTCTCTTGCCACATGTTTTCTGCCGTCCTCTGCACTTGGCTGCCAAATAAAGACACAAATGCCGGGGAAAATAATCTTTAAAAAAGAAACAAAACAAGCTTGCTATGTATTATTCATTCCCGTTATGACAGAAGTTTCTTTGGAATAAAGGAAAAACATTGCAGCTTGCTGATGCCTCGAGAGCCTAGCAGACACAATGGCTGCTATATAGAGTCAACAGAGAATTTAAGTATACATGCATCACATTACCATGAACACTGTGAAGAATTGATGCACAGAGATGTTGTGTTGACTCCAATTCCTAAATATGTTATCGCATAATTAAAGTGTCCCGCTCCAGCTATTGATAAAAGCCCTAAAAAATAATCTCTGGGTATCACAGATATCTATTTAGGTATTTTTTTAAGAATAAAAACACCCTATCTTCCTGTCAGTTGTCTTAGATGTAACTCTGCACCTGTGCTTCCTTTGAAACTCTGCTCAAACACAGTATAACTTGATTTTCATCACTCTTATCTTATATATAAAGAATATCTGTGTTGCTGCTCCACTCAGCTCATTGAACGAAGTCCCCGGGCGCTGTCTCGCACCGCCGTCTACCTCTGCATTATCACTTTTGTCATGGGAGCCAGCATCCACCTGGTGGGAGACTCCATCAACCACCGGCTCATCCTGAGTGGCTACCAGCTCCACCTGTCAGTCAGAGAGAACCCCATCATCAAAGACCTGAAACCTGCTTCATTGGTAAGATTTGTTCGTCTATCCTGGGAATACAATGAGAAGGTTGTCCTTGTTTCCTTGTCAGGTGGAGCATGTCGGTACTATTAGAGTCTATCAATATACTTGAATTATCACCTGTCAAAATGTCGAACAACAAAAACCTGTTAGTGTTACTTGTCACAGTTCTTCAGAGGAAGTTCGGTGACTTTAAAAAATAAGCTATTCTTCTCCTCCTCTGACAGGAGCTGACAACGCAGCACACAAAACACACCTGTATTGTTGCAGCTGTTTGATTGAGCAGACTTTATCCTGTAGTGTTGGAATGGAGCTCGTTTTTCTCTCTGCTCCTTATCACATCTTTATTTTTTTAATTTGTCATCTAAAAACAGATCATACTTTTGACGGATGTGGATGTCAGCGTGATATTTAGGTGATGTATGACGCATCAGGAGCAGGACAAAAGCAAGACAATAACATTATGTTTGATTCATGTTAAAATTCAATGCGCTGCCTTGATTCGTTCCAAAGTGCTGAAGGTTAATGTCTATTTCCTCTCTGCTGCTTCCTGTTTATTGAAGCAACCATTATTGACTTAGATTACAAAGAAAGCAGCGTAACCAGATAAATCTCACATCCTCACATTCCTCACCTCCTTCCGTCCCCTTTGGACAGCGACTGTCATGTCTCGAGTGCATTTAAAGTAGATGTTACATAAGAAACCTGTCTGGGGACACATGCTGCTGAAGAGTTATTTTAGTATTAAGTCTTTGTTCAGAGTGTTTTGACTGACAGCTGAGTGACAGTACAGGTGCATGTGTGAGAGAGAACACAGATTTTGGAGTTAACTGCTTACCTGTGTTTAATTTTATCCTGATGTAACTTATTATTTAGACTTGTATCAAATTGATTTTGATCCGAGGTTGTATAGCTACAAGGAATAATCTTTTCATCGCACCACACAGCTGGGGCTGTGTGTTTGTTATGCAAGTGCACACATCAGAAAAGTTATGATTACACTATCAGATCAGGTTTAGCAGCCATCACGCTGTGTATTGTCTGGGTTTCTACTAATCCTCCTAATCCAGAGGACATGAGGCTTCAGAAAACATGTTACTGCAACGGGATGACAATAATCAAGTTACTAAAGCCCATGTGAAACCCCAGACACCCTCGCAGTTGGTTTAGGGTCTATTACGTGTCCTTATATAATCATTTGCAAACACATGTTGAATCACTGGTTGCATGAGGAATAATAGCATCCTGTTGTGTCTCTTTGTAGGTGTGATACAGTCATTAGAGTGCAGTTAGAGATGCCACATACAATCCAAAGTCTGTTTTCATAATCAAAACATCTGAACTATAAGTTAGGGTGACTCCACAATAAATACAGTTGTCATCTGAGAATGTTTTTAATTAGTCTGATAAACTTAAAATCATAAGTGATTACATACTACTTTTAGTGCAGATGTCTCAGTTTAGTGCCGTTTGAGTTGTGTAAATTCAAACCAACTGCTCAGTAGTTTTTGAGAGCAAAATTTTAGGCTTAAAGAACCTCAGCAAATTTGTTCCTGAAGCTTTAAAGCTTTAAATCTGCAAGTATACAGTGTGTGTGCTCTTGATGTTTGGTGATTTCATACACACTGATGCAGGTGTGAACGCAATAATTAAATGCAATCCATCTTTTTCCGTTAATTGCACGAATGCCAATGCATAAGTAGTGTTTTAGTAGTTTGATATTATCACACAGAAAAAAGTTCAAATTTATCAAATAAATACTTTTTTTAAAGTCAGATGCTACACCTACTCAAAGTCAGGAGGGTTAGGTGAGTGCTTAAATGCGATTTAAACGTAAGAATAGGGTTAAAAAAAGTGCATGATTATTAACATGATATTGCAGCAATTGATCAATACATTCCTCCTGAGTGAAACTGGTGTGGTGTTTAACGATATATATATATGTGACAAAATAAAGTGTAACACAAAATACAGTGTACTCAAGTGCCTTGAAGATATTAATTATCCCTACATTGCTGGTGACATGATGGTGGAGGTAAACATTTGTTGAAATCTGGCAATTTACATCAATTTCCATGTCAATCAAAGCATTTTCTAATCCCTTGTGCCGTGTTTGGAAATGTGAGCATTACTTATGTTCCTCCACTCTATCATTTAGTTTTGCCGCTTTTCAATAGATGTGATTCCTGCATTATTGCTATGATAAAGTGTTTATGGTAGTAGAACAGTAGGTGGCACTGTTGCATAAGACTATGTCTGCAGAATGAATTGTACCATTGAATCCTACCTGTGACTGTTGAGTGTCTAGTAATAATTCAGCCTTCTGATCCTTCCTTCACAGATCGACTCCTTTGAGCTGCTGTATTATTATGATGAACAGCTGGGACACCTAATGTGGTATGTGTTTATGATAATTATGGGTGAGAAAGGACTGAAATGTAGCAAAATTCAGGTTTAAATGCTTTGCTATTCGCCACGTCTTGTTTCTCCGTTTTGTTTAAATTATAAGGATAGGTGTTTTTTTATTGAATGCTGCGAGTTCTAAATTAAAGGGCATTTTAACACACGTAAGAAGTGCAGAAATCTGTGGCCATTTCCTATATCTAAATACAAAATTTAAAAATGAGCAGGTCTGTGGTGACAGTTGACTGGAAAATATATCAACATTTGTTGTTTTGAAAATCAAAAGATGGTGGAATGAGTTTTCATGATGAGCAGGAAGAGGGAAAGGTACAGTATATGTCTCCCTCGCTTCCGTTTTATTTGCACAGGCCTGTAGTTTTATGGCAGTCTGCTCATAACGCCCCTGCATTGTGTCTTCACGGTGATAGAATATCAGTTTGGACTGGATGATCCTGCTGAGTTGTGTAGGTGTGGTTTGACTACTGTATCTCTGGACAGAACACACAGACTGAGTGGGAAAAACAAAGTGCTGCTAAGAGCTTACACTATAGAGTATTTGACTTTTTGCCCTCTAACACATTGGTGCTCCCAGAAATCGCTGATGCAATGTGTTGAGACACCACCTGAAATTAACAGTGTTAAAGACTCATTCCATTAAAATCCGCTTTGTTTCTCTCACAAACTATCAAAATCATCTTTTTTAAAAACTCTGTCATAATTACACTGTTGCAAAGAAGTACACAGGCATTTTAGTCCTTGACTGATTTGTGATAGAGCAGTGACAGAAAATGAAGGGAACGAGAGATCAGAAAGCAACAAGTGGTCAAATGTGAGACAATTAGTAGCTTAACCCCCAGGCCCTCGATATTTTTTATTTATACAGTTACATAAATTGATGAGCATCCTTTGAATTTTTCTTTTGTAAAATGAACTGAGTACACCTCTGTGCAATATCAATTAAATATGAGATTATTCAAAATTGTATCCCCTGTCAATAATTGGGACTAGAAGATTTTCTCATGAACAATCAAAAACAAATACTTTAGAAAGACAAATTTAAAAAATACTGTCCGAAAACTTGAAACTCAATGCCACAAAAGTCAATACACCTCTGGTCATTGACCTACAAGTTAGAAATCCTGCAATTAGTGAAATAAAATTGAGTCCACCTGTGATTTCCAAATAGCCCAAATGTCTACACCTGTTCATAAAATGACCTGTGAACACCAGAACTTTCTCAGTTTGCGACCTATAGTCTATATATGTCTATCTGCATCATGGCTTCACATGGAAGAGAATTGCTGGAGCAATTGAAAAAAAAAATCTGATTGTGACACTTAACAGACATGGAAAATGATAGAGGAAGATCAGTAACCAACTGATCAGCAACAGCAGCAATCAGGAGGTGAAGAATGAACCATAGAACCACTAATCAGAGCTGCAGTAATCGTCTTCCTAAAATCACAGTATACATCATTTCGCAATCTAGCACTGATAAATAGATGGGCAAGTGCTTCAGACTTGGCACAGCGGTTATCAGTGGAAATCAATGCTTCTGCGACAGCTCAGATTGCTTTGTGAAAGATATGGCATGACGTCAACCTCTATGGACAGTCCAATGCAAAACACTTGGCTTGAAGTTGGGCACAAACTTGCAAGATGAAACTTTGATAAACAACATAAAAAGAATCCTGATGAAGATTGGGAGCTGTCAAGTTCTTCAGGATTATTTACAGTCGTGCCGAAACTGGAAAAGGGCTTGTTGGACACAAAGGGACAACTCTCTTTCCTTCCTGGTGTTTTTATTGATGCGTTTGATTGTGGTCATTGAAGTTAAAAAAATAAAGCAGAGCATCGTTGTAAATGAATAGAATTATTAGGTTGATAAGAACAGAAAGAAAGAAAACACAGTGTTTCAGAAACTTACATCATAATGTTAATACATATTTTCCTCTAAATTACAACAAACAAAACCAATTTCGAACGATAGGGCCCAGTTATTAGAACAACTTAAACATTTTCATCAATATGAACAAAACCAAACAATCCACGACATCACCACCAAACCAACTTAAACATACTTCTTTCAGTCAAATTACACACCCAGGCGAACATCAATGAAATCATAATTAATACATCATCCTGGTTCCTTTTCCATTGATTTCTCTCACCAGTTGCATCTTCTAAGTCCAAACAGGAGCTGTCT
The DNA here is from genome assembly GCA_900302755.1 of Chromis chromis. Classification (NCBI taxonomy): domain Eukaryota; kingdom Metazoa; phylum Chordata; class Actinopteri; family Pomacentridae; genus Chromis; species Chromis chromis. The sequence goes on from OMNN01040997.1 coordinate 10,967, forward strand.
TCCTTTCCCACAGCAGCATGTCAAAAGGAGTTACTGACTGAGGGACAAACATTTTGAGCATGTGGTCTGAGCACAGGTGAACTCAATCACAATCCAATCAGTTGGAAGCACAGGTGGCTCCCAGTTTGGATGTTGGCTTTTGTCCGTTGCCCCTTCAGGCCTGGAGTGTGCTCTACAAGTTGTTAGTGGTGTTTGTGCTCCCTGTACCTTGACTTGACAGGAGCACATTATTTAGTCAGATGAGAGCAAGATACATTTGTTTGACTCAGATGGAGTCCAGAATGTTTAGTCTGAGCCTAGCCAGGACTCCCACAGTGAATACATAGTCCTGACAGTGAAGCACAGAGGTGGGAGTGTGATGATATGGAGCTGCATGAAAAAAAAGGTGTTGGGTAGACAACATTTATAGATGGCACCATGAATACCTGTGGATATACTAATTGACAAAGTGACTTCCAGTATAAAAATGATCCAAAACACAGCCAAAACCACACAAGACCTTCTAAAGAAGACAGAAGTGAAAACTATGACCTGGCCAAGTATGCCGCCGGACTTGTATCCAACAGAACACATTTGAAGTATTTTAAAGAGAAAAACAGAGTAACACAACCTCTCTAGCTTCTCCATGCTGAGGACGTTTGGGTCTGTCATCAAAAATAAAAGGTTTGAATCTCAGTAATGAAAGGTAGACTGCCTTTAGTTGCATTGAGGTCGTACTGTGGGGGTTGTAGTTTTAATATAGTAAATATAAACAGTTAGTTTTTAATTTGACATAAGAGCAAATGCCCTAATGTTTAGCGTAGAAGTAATGCAATTAGTGTAAAGTGTGACAATTAAGAATCATTGGACATTTAAGTGATGTTGCACAGGTTTTTACTCACTTTCGTTGTG
>OMNN01040999.1:0-19625 GCA_900302755.1 Chromis chromis
AAGTTTTTGGTTTTCAGGGTTTTCTTTTTGTTTGTTCTTAGAATAGAACAGATAAACTTTATTGTCTGCCCCAAACGGCTCCAAACATAAAAATACAACACATCTCAAAACACACTTAAGACAAAAGCTCACAAAGTACAAAGTGTTTGAGCTATAAAAATAAAGAGTATTTACCTCAAAAAGCTGCTTGTATACCTGAAGTTAATATTTCTTGGCAACATATTAATAAAACACATGACTAAACATAACCAGCAGATGGCAGCAAAGGTTCACAGTCAGTTTTAACTGATGATCTTCAGTTCCAGGTTGTTTCTGTCTCTGCTGGTATTATTTCTGTCATTTAGTCTAATTATAACATCCTGAGTTTAATCTTTTTTTTTAAAAAAACATAAAAATAAGTCACATGATCCAAGCACAGAAAACAGGTTAAAAAAAAGCAGCACAAAAAAGTGGATTGACTCACTTTTGGAACCGGCCTCTAGTGGACATTTCAGGAACTGCTGGCTTCATTTTTCAGCCTTGGAGGTCACTGCTTGACCTGGACTTTTAGTTCACATTCATTTAATATATTCATACTTCAGTGTCACCAGAGTCTTCATCTCACTAAAAAAGCAGGTTTTTGTCCAGCTTCATTTTCTTCATATCTCCCCCCTCCATCCCTCAGTGGCTCCATCGGACTGCAGAGAACAGTGAATGAAGTTTAGTCAACCTAATTTCTCTTTTCCTCTTGCTTGTGAATCATCTCAGCTGTGTTGACACAAAAGTTACACATATATGAAGTTGTTTCTCCATGAAAATAATAGTTTTCTGCCAACTGTTCTTAATACAAACGGTGGGTGCGAGACGCTAAATGCTAAAAATGGAGTTTTTTGGGTGGTGGGTTAGAGTGGGGGCTCGGGGGGCACTAAAATGTAATCACTTGTTCCTTGTCACATTATCAACATTTCCTGAAAATTTTATCAAAATCCGTTCATAACTTTTCAAGTTATCTTGCTAACAAACAAACGGACAAACAGACAAACGCCGGCAAAAACATAACCTCCGCCGCTTCGCGCTTGGCGGAGGTAAATATACACAAATTAAATGTATTATCAGTTAAGGCAAAGTGAACTAATATTTGACCTCTCAAAATATTCCAAAATGAGCATTTGCAGCATTTATACAACAATTTGGGGAAGCACCACATTTATGGCTGCAAAATGATCATAAGCCTTCAACTTGCTTCAGTTTTAAAAGGAAAACAAATAGACAACTTCACTAGGAGGCATCCTGACATGTATGCTAGCAATGATTAAAACATCTGCCGAGCACCTTATAAACAGTAGCTGAGGCTGATGCAATATTACACCATCATCTGGACTTGTTAATCTTATCTGATGCAGTCTGTAAGGAACACTATGATTTACTCTGATTAGTCAGACAAAAATTATAACTTTAGAGGGTGATGCTTTTTTTGTGAACATCAGTCAGTTTTCCATGTTGGTTTTGTGTGTTGCATTTAGAAAACTGAAATAACTTTCTTGTGATCACTTTGCATCAGAATTTTAGCCTGTATTATAATCTAACGTACAGTATAAAAGATAGACGGAGCTCTAAGAAAATAATTTCCAGTAACGTTCTACTTGGTTCGTCTGACAGTCACCAAGACACTATTATTGTGGAACCATCCATCCATCCATTATCTATACACCGCTTAATCCTCTTTAGGGTCGTGGGGGGGCTGGAGTCTATCCCAACTGACTCGGGCGAAGGCAGGGGACACCCTGGACAGGTCTCCAGTCTATCACAGGGCTACACATAGAGACAGACAACCAAGCACACTCTCATTCACACCTACAGACAATTTAGAATCATCAGTTAACCTCTGCATGTTTTTGGACTGTGGGAGTTGCACAGGGAGAACACAGAAAGATCCCAGGCGTTCTAACCGGGACGCAAACCGGGGATCTTCTAGCTGTGAGGCGACGGTGCTAACCACTGAGCCACAGCCCAGATTTAAAATGAATATTAAAAAAAAGAAAAGGTTTAAAAAACAAATAATGAAAATTGGTCCTACATCTGTGTAATATGTAAATATTGTTTGAGGCCTAAATTTGTTGAACCTCATGGAAGACATATAATCCTATTTAATTGGACATTTAATCATCTTATTGTACTCTGTGTAAATGTGAAATCAATTTTAAAACATGCTTTTGATTATTTAGTGTTATTTATATAAAAAAATAAATGAGTACATTTCTCTAATTAAAACTACCTCTTAAGGTATTGTGTCTACAACAGCTACTATTAATAGTCTCAAAGGACGTTTCCCCATTTTACTCGACATCTATGTCACGACTGTTTATTTCAGCTCACTACAGGAACATGTTCATCCGTTTCCGCTACTATTCTTGGCAAAACTATCTATAGAATGGCCTAAACGATGGATCAAAAGGAAAGTGAATGGGATTTCACTTTGAAATCTTATAATAAATCCTCTAATCTTATAATAAAAAAAAAAAAGAACAGCAGCACTTTATGCTTTCAGAATAATCACGGCACACTTGAGCATCGCCTTGTTGTAGCGAGTGGAGGGAGAGCTGCAGCTGTGATTGCTGTGTTGGCATGCAAACATCAAATAAGCAGACAGAGAGGAGCAGAAAGGCTGTGCAGGATGAGGGATGTGTGGAGTCTACATACCAAAAACTGTGCGTGCCGGGACGGATTCTTTATTTATCCAGAAGGACACTTGGGAGAGGATTACTGTCATTATGCAGGGGATATACGTCTGAATCATGAAGTAGCCCATTTTGCGTTTCAAGTGGAAGTAGACCGTCATCACCACGTATTCACCTGGAGGATCAACAGCAGTGAATTAGTTTGATTAACAAAGAGTTTTAAGTTGCAGGCTGACAGATTTCAGTTAATACAGCTCCAGACAGATGTCACATTAGATCATTTTTTCACCCCCTTTCTACATTTTAGGAACTCCGTCCATTTTCGCCCAAATGGGACACATGCCATCCATTCCAGCTCTCTGCTGCTAAAAAACTTTTTTTTTTTTTTTTTTTTTTGATCCTTCAGTATTTATGTGAACCAACTGGCCCTCTGAAATGTCTCAACGAGTTTCATTTCACGAGGCTGGTTCTGTGCGCTCGTCACGGTCCAATAGACTGACTGTCATGTCTGTGCAAGTGTCAGCGCTCCAAATCCTTCCAATATCTACCACTGAAGCTGCATTTCTGCAATATTTGCCCTGTCATTCGTGTGGAAAATACAGTGTAGACCTGGCAAATCTACCCAGTTTGACATTACAGTTGTGAGGACCATGTATATCATAGCAGTCTTGAGTTTCAGAATTTTCTATGATTCAATCTTTGAAACACAAGCATCTTTGTCAAAAACAAACAAACAAACAAAAACAATCTTGCATTTTGATTCCTTCATTGATTTATTATAGGTCTTCTGGAAATATGACTAAATCTGCTGGGTCAAGAACATACATAGAGCAAGGCTAATATTTGGTAAAACTTCCCTTGTTTTCACCTCAACTAAGCACTTTTGGTAGGCATCCTCAAGCTTCTGGTTGTATATTTGACTCCTCTTGACAGAACTGATGCAGTTCAACTAAATCTTTTGGCTTTCTGACCCAGACTTGTTTCTTCATCACAGTCTACAGGTTCCTGATGGGGTTTATGTCAGGACTTTAGGGACACCAGTCTAAAACCTTCATTTTAGCCTGATTTAGCCATTTCTTTACTACTTCTGATGAATGTTTGGGGTCATTGTCTTGTTGAAACACCCAACTGCATCCTAGACCCAAGCTTCTGGCCGATAATTTTGGGTTTTCCTGAAGAACATGGAGGTAATCCTCCTTCTTTTTTATTCCATTTACTTTGTGTACAGCCCCAGAGCATAATACTGCCACCACCATGCTTGACATCAGGTTTGGTGTTCTTGGGCTTTCTGCTCATTGTGGCCACATAGCTGAATTTTGTTTAATTTGACCACAGAACTGTCCTCCAGAAGGCCTTTTCTGTGACCATGTGATCAGCAGCAAACTTAAGTCAAGCTTTAAGGTTCTGCTTCTAGAGGAAGAACTTCCTTCTTGCATGGCAGCCTCTCAGCTCATGGTGATGATAAACACAATTGACTGTGGAAACTGACACCTGTGTTCCAGCAGCTTCTGATTCATAGCAGATCTGTTTTTTGGGGGATTCTTGGTTCAGTATTGACCATCCTGACCAACTGTCTTTCAGTAGCAGGTGATAGTTTGTGTTTTCCTTCTGATTGTGCCAGTGACACAACTGTACCATGCACTTTATACTTCTATCAAATAGGCCCTATTTAAATTGGCTCAGAGGAGTCAGCAGCTGTAGTCAATCGTAATCACACATGAAAAATTAAGAGGCCATACAACTAAGAAAATTTGATTAACATAACTTTCTACATCACTACAACTGATAAGTCATGTTGCTGTATGTATATTTTTGACCCAACACATTTTGTCATATTTCCAGAGGATCTACAATAAATCTATAATAAAGACCTAAAATGCAAGATTGTTTTTTGTGACAAAGAGGAATTGGTTATTATTTTTCCAACAGAGAAACTTGAGAGTGGAGAGAATCAAGACTGCCATGATATACATGGTCTTTACAAGTGTATGTAAACCTTTGCTCAAAAGTCTATAAAATACACACTGACAGCTGCCCATCAAGAAATGACACATCTGTAAATGTAAAAGAAATACATGAACAACTGAGCTCACCCCATCATTTCTGTAGCCATGCTGCTCAGAAGCATGATTCATTTACAAAATGGTGAAAGGACCATCATGCCTCACCTGTGATGGATTTAATCGTTTCACTGGAGACCGTCTGGCCGATGAGATCATACTGAACGAGGCTGGAGGACTCAGGAGGGACCTCCACCGAATGCTGCGGCCCTTTGGTCCAAGTATAGATCATCTCTGTTTTCGGATAGGCATCTGTGGGCAGACAGCAGAACCACATGGACATGAGTCACTTACTGTACGTTGTGAACAGTGCATGTAAAGAAATATGATGTGCAGTATACTGTGGGAAAAACTCTTGATATATTGTAAGCTGTCTTTATCATTTCTACTCATGCCTCCCGGGGCTGGTTCTGGCCGGCTGTATTACAGTGGGCTGATAGATGGTGGTAGGTAACCCAGAGGTCAGAGAAGTGGGTTAGTAATCAGAAGTTTGCCAGTTTGAGGCCAAATACTGGCATCTCCACCTCTGAGAGCCGTGTTTTTGAATGATCCCTGACATAAATAAGAGTTATAAATGAAAACTTACAGCTGCAGAGGCAGAAATCTGGAAAAGGCAACAAAAAAAAAACTAAAACAAAAAACACCTCAATTTGAAAATACGCTCTCAGAAGTAAAAAAAAAAAAAGCTTCAAGGAACTTTTTGGGGTTCCTCACTATTGCCACTGTGGAAGAACCTTTTGAGTTCAAAATGCTTCCTTGAAGAACCCCTGCAGCAGAGTTTACTGACAGACCCACTCACAAAGGTTCTTCTTCCCATTTTGCAGGGTTTGGGGTTTTATTTATTTTTAAACCCCAAGAAATGAAAAATATTACATAATGTTGTGGATCTTCCTGAATAAAATGGAGAGACGTTCATATAAATGTTGAGGTTTTCAAAAACAGTTTTATATTGAATCAAAATAAAGCATCATAATACTGTCAGTCTTGTCATTCCTTTACCTTAAAAATCCAAACCCAAACTGAATATATTAGATACATTAGAAATATTGTAATGTACACAATTATCGTAAAGCCAGGTTTTTAAAAAAAATTTTTTAAATTGGGGCGCCCCGATAGCCTAGCATTGTCCCACGAGTAGAGGCATAGCGGACATGCCGGGTTCGAGTCTGACCGTGGCCATTTACCGCATGTCCTTCCCCACTCTCTACCGTTTCTGTCCTCTCTAATAGCAAAGACATGAAAAGGCCAAAAATAAATCTTTAAAAAAAAAAATAAATAAAAATAAAATGTAAACAGTCAGCGTATTGAATTTCAATATGTTGAAAGGTTAGTAGTGAATGTTTGCCCAGTGATGCAAAAAACCTGCCTACAACAGCTTTATCCAGAGTCGAACCAACATTTAGAACGTTAATTTGTTCCATCAACACACAAGTTGATGATATACATTTGAAGGTGTGATCTTTTACAAGCAGTAAACCTGAATTTGTGTTTTTACTCCTGTTGTAGAGTCAACACTTGATGCCAATGACACATATCCATATCTGTCACCTGTTTCCCAAAAATGACATGCCTGTACAACCAGGGCCGTCAACAGACTTGCTGGGGCCCGGGACAAGAAAGCTTCACATGCCACCCCCCCTCTCGTATTAGGGCTTGTTACAATACACAGTGGGTTTTTGGCGGAGGCAATAATAGGCGAATGTAAGTAAAAATAAATTGAGGGTCGTTCATAGGTCCCTATGGTCATAAGGCCCGGGACAACAGCCTGTGTACAACTAAACACCATTCTCAATTATGTTTTGGGGGAACACGTATTTTCATCAACAACAACAATCATTTATTAGGTGGGGCGGGACTCATCACTCTGGTGACCCAGATAATGGAGGTGAAACTTCAAACATGTAATAAAAGGGTCGTATTTTAACCCAAAGCCTGATAGTTTTGGTGCCTGAACCCAATGAAGCAGTGAGCGGAAATGAAACTTATGTCTAAAAATAATGGTTCCACGTGGGACATGGACCTCAGTCTCCTGGGTGAAAGTCTGTGTTGGACTTACAAGGACTTTGTGGCTCTTTGAAGGTGGAAATGTTTCCTGCTACATCATACTCTTACCTTAAAATACCTTTTCAAAACGTAATTGAGAATGCAGTTTAGCTGTATAAGAAGATCATTTCAGTAGACAGGGTTGCCTGCTTAGATGTATCAATTGATTCATTGATAATAAGTTTAGTTGATATTTTTGACACTATTTGTATAGAAGTATATGGGTATATATGAGTTTCTTGGGTTCTGCCTCTCCCTCATCTCCACATAATTAGTGCAAAAGTGCAATAAACCAGAAAGCACAAGGACTGAAATAGACTTTTGTCATTTTGTTTAATGTCAGTCCAGCTTCTAGACATTTACCTTTTCAACTAACTCTGCATTCACTGTTTCTTTGGGCTGCTTGGGGCAGTGCAACAAGCTGTAAAGTTGACATTTAATAAACTTATAAAGATGTTGTTGCTCATGAACAAACAGTTGCCGGTTTGTTAATGAGCAACATCAGCATTCAGTTGGAGTCGTGTTTGAGCTCCAGTGTGTTCACCAGCTTGTCACTAACTTTGTCAGTCTGTCATTTGGCTGCTGGGCAGGTGACTCTATTAAAGTCTTTTCTATTTATGAAGCTAAAAAGAATAGCTGTTTGTTGCAGCTGGAGTGAGGTTAATAAGACTGGTGAGAGTGAAACATAACATTAGCTGGAGGCAGTGAAACCAAAACAATGATCTGAAAGATGGTAAAATAATGAATAACACTGCAGAATCAAGAGATAATCCGACACCCAGTGAGTGTCACGTTTCACATTATGCACAGTCATCCAGTCAGCTGTGCATACATGGTGGTCAGCTCTACTGTCTGATCCAACCTGCCCTAACCCTAACCAACCAATCACAGCAGAGCTTCGTCCCTCCGGCCGATCCAATCTAGCCTTAATTGTTTCTCTGCGTAGTGCATTCTTGGCTAACAGCCTCTGAAGCAGCATCGCAGGACACTAAAACTCTCCACTGACTAATTAGATTTTTCTCCAGCTAGCAGCAGATCGACCCCTCACCTCTCCCCAAATGTAATTAATGCACTATTCTGCAAGAAAAATAAGATTCAGATACAATTTTGAGGGACCTATTTGTCTAAATGATTAGCACTTAATTGGTTCTGTCTGATGTATATTGATAAAAATGCATGAAAACACAAATCCACTCCAGGCCCATAGAGTTTTAGGCCGTCATATTTTACTGTAGACATCTACACAGAAGTTGCAACTTCCAAATGAATCCTCCTTATGGAGCCTGTAAACATTCTTTTGCTTCCCCCTGTTGCTTCCTTTTGCTGTATGCATATTGGCGACCAGTTTGTGGATGCACTACAAAATGCCAGTTGTCTCTGCCTGCCACTCCCTATGGGACTCCACATCGGCAGGATACCAACTGTGCTGCCAAAATGAAATGACTCTGGTGTGTCATGGAGTGGAACGCAATGCCTGTGCACACAAGTCCAGATGGAAAAACAGAAAAGGAGTCGGAGAGAGAGAGAGGGAGAGGGAAAGAGTGATGGAGGGAGAAAAAAAAAATGAAGGCAGGGCAGACAGCGAGAAAATTAGCACGAGCACACTCAACACACACACACCAGCTATGGAAAATAGATGCATAGGTCTGTGCTATCCGGAGGCAGAGGAAGGGATTCTGACCTTTCCTTTGCTTCGGGCCACATCAGATCCATGGTCGCTTCCTCCTGACTGGAGGCGAGCAGCAGCAGAGCAGGATGGTGAAAGGAGGAGGACGAGGAGGGGGGGAGAAGGATGACAATAACTGAAAAATGTGAATTTGTCCTCTGCAATGTCACCACACTGGGTAATTGACGGCAGATCGGGCGGGTGTACAGGCAAACTCGTTGTCTTTTCCTTTCTTTCTCCTGCAGATGTAATCTTCAAATCGCTGCTCTTCCCCCTGATAAGACGGAGATGCTCCTTTCTGAGAAACTCCTTCGCTCGAGATAAGTCTTTTCTGCTGACCGGTAGGCCCAGTATGAACACCGGTGCTGAGCTAGAGCTTCATTGTTCGTGGCGAAGAATGAAATATTTCATTATTTAGTATTAGCATTCGGTCGCTTTGTGCTCAGCTCTTCAGCAATTCTTTTCAGCTCAGAATCCATTTCAGTGCCACCAAGAGGAGGAAAGTCATGTGAGCGAGCTTTTGTCTCGCTTTTTGACTTTTCACACTGAGTCAGGACAAACATTTGATTTTTAACAGGCTTCCAACTCCCTTTATATGGAATTTACAGTAACAAGAAGTTGAAAATGCTTAAAACAGAGAGTATAAGGCCAAAGAAATGTAATTTGAAAGGTTACACCTTCTAGTTTCTGAAAATGTTCTTGTTTAGCATGTGGCTAAAACTAGCTTAGCTAAGCTGTCGATATTCTTATCTCAAATAAATCATGAAACCTTGGTTTAGCAACGCTAAGACCGAGATAAAAAGTTTTCCTTGTCAGTGGTTTTAAACCTGCAGTGCAAAACGTTTGTCTCCCCCTTCTGGCCACGAGAGTAATTACACAAACGCTGTTGATGCGTTTTGATGACATTGGCCTTGATTGGTTTCTTTTTTAGACTCAAATGTTTCCACAAAGTACAGAGTTTCTGTTTTTTCTGTACCATCACAAGCTTTTTTTGGATGCTTCCGAGGTTTTTGCAAAATACCCCTAGCTGCTTTAGCCTACAATAGTCATTCCAGTGGCATGCATTGCTATCAGTGCATAGATTTACACCATAAACTGCGAAATACAGAGATTTGTCTGGCACAGATAGCTTTAATCAGCATTGCCCCTTACTGTCGCTTAAAAACAAACTTTAGGAAATTCTCTTATTCACTTTGGACTCTGGTTAATTTAGATTAGCAGAAAGATTATAAACAAGTAGAAGCTGCTGTTTTCAAATCCTAAAAATGGGATTTACAGACACGAGAGAGGCGTCAATCCTCTGATCTAACTCTCACAAATAAGCCAAAAACAGAACAGTGAAGTATTCCTTTAAGGATCCTCCTCGTTGTCGTCGCTGCCTCTCACCTCATTTGCACCAGAATGGATGAAAGCCGATTTACAACACATTATGACTCCTGCTAAGCTAACCCAAAGTCAGAACTCCCTCCAAAAGCTAAACCCTGCTCACTTGTTGTGTGTTACATGCTAATTACTCCGCCACCTGTTTTGTAATGTAAAGTGCTCCAGCGGGTCTCCTGTGAAGCGACACTGGGAGGCACGAAATGTAAAAATGCAGCGAGGAGGCCAGCGGAGGCTGCCAGTCTGTTTAGCAGTGGGCTTATTTGTTTGCAGCTACTTGGGAATGACTCAGGTACAAACCTTAGATGCGATAATGGCTCATAAATAAAAATAAAATGTGTCCTTTGAGAAATCTCTCTTGCACAAGATTAACATTTAACAGCATCTGTTGCACCTTTACAGACATTACTGGTTACTAAACGTATGTGATTCTGTAGAGAGACAGAGTTCAGGCTCTGATAAAATGGTGCGTTTTTGGAGCAATATTGGCTTCTGTTCATTGTTCAGAGGAGAATTAGAGTTTAACAAAGATCTATTTGCCACCAGAAAGCATCTACACAGCTGGTTTATATTGTCCTGTCAGAGTGATTTACCAACCGTCTTTCCTTCTCAAGACAAAAAAAGCCACTAAAGTTAATTCCTGCATTGATTTGGGGTGATTTCTGCTTCTATGTATTCAGTTGGCTTTTGCACATGATGGTTGATCTACTATAAAATATTCACCCTGCTGTGATTCTCCCTTGTATATTACTATTAAACATATGCATTTGTGCACTTTCCATTACATCATTAGAGCATTACTGCATTTCATTCTCTGTGTTTACTGATATTTCTTCTTTTTCTAGCTGCGTACTGAGCACGTGCAACAAAGCAGTCAGCCTACGGGTAACAATAACGTTTTCTAATTCTAAATCCATGCATCCATCTCAGCCACTTTCACACAAAGCACACAGAACTTACAGCTCCCAAACTTCAGTGGACATGCGTGTCCATCCATGGGGAAATCCACAAGCTTCATGGGACACTCAGCGCTGATAGTCAACCTGTTGTAGAATGAAGAAATACTGTTCAAATAAAGTCCAAACCAAGACTTTTTACACTGTAACACATGCTGGTGATTTTCAAACAACATTAAAAAATTTTGCTCCTTTTAATTGCTACTGAAAAGCTCATGGTTCAATTACTCGGCTGCTATCATCTTGAGCTGATTTGAAAGTTTGGCATCTGCGCTGCCTCCACACAGATTTCTCTTGTTTGCACTGTGAGCCTGGGTTTGATTTCACACGAAATCTCCGTTATTGCTTCTCAACAAACAAAGACTGTCATCTCTCTGCATTTTAATGATCAAAAACACTAGAATTGGAATAAAAAGCATGTGAAGTGTAATTAACCTAAACGCAAATTAGACTTTTGAAAATGGCAGGAACTGGATGCAAATATATGATCAAGGTTAGGCTGCAGTTTTAGCTTTGAATGACTCATGAGGTGTTTAATATCATTCTAAATGGTGATAGAGTTCAGCAGCACCTCATGGTGTAGAGGATGGTGCCGTTCTTCATGATGCGGAAGAGCTTGTTGGGAGCCGTCATGTTGTGAGCGACGGACTTCTTGCCGTTCCTGAAGAAGGTGTCCGGCGTCCAAACTTTAGTCACCATCAGGTTGTTCAGCCTCAAAATCTCTATTGGACCCTCGTACTTCAACCTCCGGTCCACCCACGTCTGGCGGAAGAAAACGTCCATTGTGTATTCCTGAGACATGGAAATTGACAAAAACACATAAGATAAGACGGTAATTGCACAATTGCCATCAATTTTCTGCTTTTATCTTGAAGAAAGTTGCTGAATCAAACATCTTGTTGTGCACCAAAATATAAAGATGCAAGGTGGTTTGTGGGTACTTCATAAAGTTCTTAGCCGAACTAGGAAACAAGGGGCATAACACCCATTTTGGGGCATAATTGTATACCATAAAGTCTTCTATCAGTGTCTACAAAAACTCAAATGTTTGAAGCCATCAAGGCAAAAGGGAGAAGAAAGCTTGGAGCTGCCTGCTGTTGCTCCAGGACAATGGACCTGACTTCTATCTCTTTCTCAAACTGCCATTTTCAAAGTGATGAAAAGGTCATGCATGCTGTTGAAGAGGCTCAGGATGTAACCTTCTTCCACAAAGGGATGGCGAAAGCTTCAGTGGAACAAGTGCATTGAAGTTAAATGCTCAAAAATAATGCAAGAACAATCTTTTCCTGAGATTTTTCCTAGTAAGGCCGAGAACTTGTTGAAGTGCCCTCATATATATTCGTTATATGTTTCTATATCCTCTGCAGTGACCACATTTGAGCGAGGCTACGTACCATTTCAACATCTGACACGGGCCCAAAGCTTGTCACATAAATGTCAGTCTTGACCTCAGTCACAGGACCTATTAGATCAATAAAACACACAACAAGTGTCACATTTAATGACCTTCTTCCCTGCTGTAAACCCAGTCCAGCCAGTCTTATTCACACTTGTGTTAAAAAACTCTTTACAGCCCATCAGGATCAAAAAAGCAGAAGACATGCTGATCCCTCCCAGAGCCCCATAATGGAAGTGAAAAAAAGCTTAAAAGATGTAAAAAATAAAAAACACAACATAATCCTGTTTGATTTTTTTTTCCTCAGTGAATGAACGTTGGGCCAGACTGTAAAGGCTGCATATGGACACGTCTGCTGACAGGCTGTAAACCAGCATCCAGGCGTCTCTCTTGGAATAATGCTGCTGCAGACATGATGTACGAAAACACACACCCAAATCCTCACTTTTAGCACTTGAACTGTGCATTAAAGCGTTTGTCCCGCAACGTCCATACGATTATATAACCGCACTGGCTCCAGCTTAGAGGCCCATCTTCAGAAGGCAAAACTAACCAGGCTTTCAGGATCAAGTCTGCAACAGCATCGCGTGTGTTTGTTAAACCCACGAAGCAACATGTTACATATGATGCACACAGAGAAGTAAAGACAAACCATGCAAACGTTGCAGTCATGTTCTCAGTACGCACGACATGTTTTGCATGTTCTTAAAGGCGGATCCCTGAGTTTTTTACGCATGTGAGGGTGATTTGTAATGTTTTAGGTCATGCAAATAAAAGTGACTTGACTTATAGTTGTGTTATTGCACTTAAAGGCATGTTTTAAACCTTTAGTGGCAAGATCCTTATTCCCTTATTTCATTTGAGAGATTTAGACGTAAAAATGGGTGTCAAACTGGCCTGATTAGACTTTATAGTCCTCATTTAACACTTATTTCACTTCCAATTGCGCAAAAGGTCAAAGAAAAGAAGAAGCTGGCACCTCAGTTTTTACTAGAGGAGATTTAAAGATGATATAGAATTACTAAAAATGAAAAAAATCTACAATTTATTTGACTTTTAGGTTGTATTTTGCGCTCAGTAATGTGTTTAGAGCTCCAAATATTGTATCTAATGCTGTTTTTTTTTATCATTATGTGGCATAAAAAGTAATAAAGATATATGGTGTCAGTTAATTGAGGATATGAGGTTTTACTTGTGGGAAATGTTCAGTATATAGTGCGTAAAAATCGCCCTTTTCCCCATAAATACCTCCAAATCCAGGTCGCAGCCTGTTGTCATAGCCGTCCAGAAGTCGGTCCAAAATGCGCGTAAAATTCTCCGGATATATTCTTTCATCCTTCTTTGTCTGTGCACAGATTTTCTTCACACTAACAGAAGAAGAAAACACATTGAGGAAACACTCACAGCTCAACGAAAGTGATTCCGAGCGGCGCCGCGGCTCTCGGGGAGACACTCACCAAGTGGCCAAACAGAAAAAGTAGAAGAGGGTCCGAATAAAAGCGGGGCGCGTCGCTGTCACCATCTCCTTCTCGTTGGCAGAAACCATCCTTGCATGCCATACTTCAAGCCTCTCTCTTCACATCTCACCGCGCCAGCTGCCTGCCTGCGTCCCGGGGAACGGGGAGCGCAGAGGGACGCGGCGGCGCAAAGAGAGAGAGAGAGAGGAGGGAAGTTGTGCGCCTCTCTCCTCCCTCCGCCAAGAGACACCTTCACCCCTCCAGCCCCGGTCACCTCCTGTCCGGATCCTGAGCTGCTGCCCGATGCTGCTGCTGCTGCCGCCTGCATCCACAGAACGCACCACTCCTCCCTCTCTCCTCTCCACTCTCTGTTTGCTTCCCTGTCTCACCCTCTTTCTCTCCCTCCCTCTCTCCTCTCTGTTTGCTTTCTCCTTCCCTCCCTCCCTCTCTCCCTCTCTCCCTCCCTCTCTAACACCTGCTTTGGTTAGACGTGCGCTGCTTTGAAATGACTTAAACAGAGTCAAATCTCTGACTTCACCCTGCTGTCAAAACTGGGGGAAAGGAGGAAGGTCTGACTCATCTCCTCCACAACCCTGACAGCATGACCCCACCTGCCTTTCACAGCTCATCCAGTGCGTTTTTTTGATTATTTATTGCAACTTTTTAGCTTTAAATGTCTGTTTTTATTCTTGCCTCCAAAAGCACATCAGGAATCCAGATGTGCGGCCTTTGACCTCCAGCTGCTTTGCCAGCCTATAGCCTACATGTTGAACTAGTTTCAGAGATGCATTGGTGAGAAGCCTGTATTAAGATTCAAATGGGTCAGTCTTGTCGCAATACGCAATCACACACACACACACACACACACACACACACACACACACACACACACACACACACACACACACACACACACACAAAGGCACACAGGTACTGTAGAGGAACTGGGACAAGCCACATGCTGCTTCACAGATTTCTCTGCACCTGGGACAAGCACAAGACCTTCATTTGTGTGTGTATGTGTTAGTGTAGTGTGTATAGGAAGGGAGAGTGTGTGTGCGTACAAAGTGAAAGTGTGTGTGTGTGTGTGTGTGTGTGGCTCTGAAGGTGAAGTGCGGGTAAATCTCAGGATAAACAAGATGTCTGGGTTCCACCACACTGGCTTTCCTGATTAGTTTTGAAGCAGCACACACACACACACACACACACACACACACTCTGCATACACATACACACATATGCACGCACACACTCAAACGAAACCACTGAAGCCACTTAGTGTGCAGGGAAGCTGAGGAAACATTATGGAGATGCAATACATGCGAGCCGAAGCTGCCGATCCCCTGCACGGCCGCCCACCCTGGTCCTCCCACAATACACTGGAGCAAGGTGGCTCTGTGGGGGATGAGTAATGCTCGATGTGGGGGCCGGCGTTCGTCCGAGTTTTTGGTTTCTTGTCTTTTTTTTTGATTACAGTTTTGCACTTTTAATGTAAGCTCTTTACTGTATACAAAAAAATGCAATAATGTTCATTCAAATGGCTCGAAATGTCAGATGTACAGTTTTAGGAAGCGTTGGCCTTATTATTATGCCATGTTGACCTTTTCCTGTAAGTCAGGCCGCTGTTTAAATTACATCATGTATCATTGTGTTAACATTTGTGGCCTGAAGACACACACACGCTAGTGCACAGGGAGCACTAAAGAATCTCTAATTTGATTTCTCTTATTGCCCTCTTCTGGGGCTTCTATTGTGTGTTTGTGTCTGACACAGTTTGTCCTGAGATTCCTTGAAACAGGTTCTTGTGCTTTGTAAGCTTTATGCCCTGCAGCAGAAATAACTGCGATGATAACCCAGTTTTTTATCAGTGTGAGCGCATGTGAGGGTGACGGAGGCAGGTAGAGGAGGTGAGATGTGGATCTGTGAAGGCCTGAGTCTGAGGATCACTACTTTACCTGCTGTATGGAGTCATGCAGGTGCTGCTGACAGCCTTCAGAGAGTCCCAGACCGATGACAAACTCACCTGCAGCTGCTGCAGTGGAGCTTGTTAGTCTGAGCTCAGCACACATGAAAGACTGCTGTCATTACTGTGTGGCATTAACAGCAAGATCTCATTAATTTAGCAAATTCTGATTTCAGTCTATTAAGAGTTTTTATTACTCTGTTCTACAACAGTAAACAGAAAATGAAGTGTTTTACTTGTTCAGCATTTCATTTTAACACAACAACAACACCTAAAGCATCATAAAGTATCACTTTTTATTCTACAACTTATGTGTAAACTATTTATTATAATTACTAGTTACTCTACCCAAGATTTTGCATGTAATCAAAGATAATGTCTGATTAAAAGAAATATGATAAGTTCTTTGGTTTTAACTAGCTAGATCTAAAATGCAAGTTAAGTTAATCAAGTCAAGTCCAGTCAAGTCAAGTCAAGTCGAGTCGAGTCGAGTCGAGTCGAGTCAAGTCAAGTTAAGTCAATCAGGTCAAGTCGAGTCAAGTCCAGTTAAGGTAAGTTGAGTTAAGCTAAGCCAATCAAGTGAGTCCAGTTAAGTTAAGTTAAGTTAAGTTAAGTTAAGTTAAGCTAAGCCAATCAATCAGTCAAGTTAAGATAAATCAAGTTAAGAAAGGTCAAGTCAAGTGAAGAAAAGTTAAGTCAGTCAAGTTAAGTCAACCTAAACTAAGCTAAGCTAAGTTGATCAAGTCAAGCTAAGTTAAGCTAGTCAGTCAAGTCAATTTCAGTCAATCAAGTCAAGTTAGTCACAGACTCATATGGATGAGATGTTAAGGGTTGTGGTTACGTTAATTTAAGCTCTTAAGAGTTGGATATGTTGGATATGTTGTAAAATATGGTGTAAAATCTTGTAAAAACACCCAAGTTGACTAAGTAACAGCACCACAGCTGTAAGACCAAAATGAAGAACCTTGAACCTAGGGGTTAAAGCTTAGGGTTATGTTACATTAACCTCTTGAGCAAATAAAAAACACAAATTGACTGATTAACAGCTAAAATGAAACACCTTAAGCTCTATGGAAGAGGCATTTGTTGGAGTTTTTAATCCGAGTCTGTCTTTCTCCATCACCAGGTCAGAGTGACATCTGAAGAACTCTTACTTCTTACTTAAGAGCAAATAACATCATTATATAAATGAGTGCATTACACTGATGTTATTGAACCTGCTGTAAAAACTCTCAATTCTGTGAAATCTGATGCAACATAAATGAAGTACTACAATACTACATTCATTTCAGTCTTCGTAGAAGCAGGTGGCCTCTCCTCTAAATGTGCCATACTACAGTAAAGTGAAAAGTGAAGTAAATTCAATTCCCTGTTTGCTGAGTATCACAATAACAGCTTTAGATCATTGCATCTCCTGCCTTCATGTGTTGAATGTTTGTAAATCTGCACTGTTTAAAGCAGCTTAAATGGGATGAGTGAGGGAATCAGTGAAAATACTCTCACTTCTGACAGCATGTATCACTTAAACGTCTGTCTGTGTCATTTACGCCTCTGCAACAAGCGAAGCCACACTGTTCCTCAGTCGTGTTACTAAGCAAAAAGAGCCATAATGGCCAGGTAGGGAGAAACAGCTCTTTTTGCGCTCGGGGTTACGATTGATGAGGCTCATTGTGGCAGTGCAGGAAGCTAATGAGTCAGAACCACGAGTCAAGCTGTTGGGAAATCACACCACCACCACCCCGGCCTCAAAAAAGCTCAATGTGACATCTTCAACTCCAAACAAATGCTGTCGGAGACACTGAGACTGACTGAAAATGAGACACCAGAGAGGGGAGCTTATGTCGCCGCTTGACTTCGACATTAATTCATTCCTTGAACATGCATTTCAGCTTAACCATGCACAAATTACAAATGATCTGCAATTCAATGTCAGCATATAAACATGTAAAAATAGGAATACATTGTTCTACATCTTTTAAAGACAGAACAGTTGCACCAGGAATAAACACCTGACTGGCAAAAGACAAACACCAAAAGCTGATGTTATCTGCAGACACTCCACATTTGAAATAGCATTAATTAATGTTTTGGCCACTTAGCAGCAAAATAAGCTGTAAACACAGTGTTAGGTTTATTGTGAAAGTCTTAGCAAACAGTTGCCTACTTAAACATCTGGCAGACATTGGTGCTTCAGTTGCTAAATGCTAATTTATGTTTTTTCAATCACTAATTGCAAACCTTACTCGTCTGCTGTTTTATGGTGGGCAGGTAGCATACATTAGTTTTTATTTTATTTTTTACTGCTATCACCTGCCTGCTGCAGCTGAAAACTGAGCTAATGAGAGCCTGAATCAAAACAGTAAAGTCGTGGGTTGTAAAACCAACACAATTAGATACCAAAAAAAAGCAAAACAAAAGGAACTCAGTGGAGTTGTGGAAGCTGCTGAGTTTGGTGAAAGCTCTTTGTGGGTTTGTCATTATGATCATGAGCAGAACCTTTCACTGAAATACTGTCAGTTGTGAAAAGACAGGATGATGGACGACTCACACTCCAATAGCTTGATTCCCATAGTATGAATCTGTTGTTATGGTTTTCTTGTGAACAGAAGAAACTACACTAGAACCCACTAGAGACTGAACTTGAATCATTTATAGTTGAATTGCTCAACTTGAATAAATGCAATAAACACTTGAAGTTGAATCTCAAAACTGAATTTATTGGATTGAAATTGAATTCAGTTGCTCTAAATCTGTATTTGAGCCTCACTTAAAATTCAACTTCAGTTGTTGCATTTCAGTTTCAATTTAATGAGGCACACATCCAGTTTAGTGAGGAAAAACAATCGAATACAGATTCACAGAACTCTTTTTTGGCCAATCAACACCTTGGTTTTCTTCCTCCTAAAGTACAAAAGTGATGATTCTACTTCTGGTTGAGGTCGTCACCTTCACTGCAGTTTTTTCGGTAGGTTAAGTTTTTGTTTTGTAAGCTAATCAGTCGTCAGCTTGCTAGCTAAGACTACAAGCAGGCTAACATGAGGAATGCAGTCGGTTGTACAGTTTAAAAGGTTTATTGTAAAACAGTTCTTGTGAAGAAGACAAACAGGGGAGGCAACCTGGAGATGTGGAGGATGTTGTATGCAAATGGCTGCATGGAAATCTTGAGGTGCATGAAGGATGGCAACCAGAGCCGGCCCTACCCAATGAGGCGCCCTAGGCAAGATTTTATATGGCGCCCCCCTCCATCTGCGATTTACATACAGTCATGTGAAAAAGTTAGGACACCCTATGAAAACCCGTGTTTGTTTTTAAACATATTTAGACATATGGACATTTAATATCAATTTTAACAATACTGAGAGATACAAGTAATACAACTAAACTAGAAAAGCACTCAGAGAGTGCAGACCTCCGCCAAAAACCTCATGTCCACCCATATTGTGATTTCCACAAAAAAATTCCTGGATCCAGATGGTAATCCAGAACATCACCAAAATGTAATCATCTGTTCCTTGTCCCATTATCAACATTTCCTGAAAATTTCATTAAAATCCGTTCATAACTTTTCAAGTTATCCTCCTAACAAACAAACAAACAAACAAATAAACAGATAAACATCGGCAAAAACGTAACCTCTGCTTGGTGGAGGAAACAATTAAAACTGAAAAATACATGTTTAAAAACAAAAAAAAAATAGAGAGTCCTGGAATGGCAGAGTCAAAGCTCAGATCTTAACCCCATCGAAATGCTGTGGGGTGACCTGAAACGGGCTGTACATGCAAGAAACCCCTCAAACATCTCACAGCTGAAAGAATTCTGTGTTTAGGAGTGGAGCAAACTTTCCTCAGACTGATGTCAGAGACTGGTAGATGCTACAAGAAGCGTCTCGCTGAAGTTCTTTCAGCTAAAGGGGTATTAGGGGGTAGGCGGTCCTAACTTTTTCCTCAATTAGAATATGCATTTTTGTTGATATATTTTGTTTAATGAGTAAAACCAGGTTAATTTTTGTTGTTTACCTGCAATTAAATCACTTTCTTTTCCATAAAT